>JAEQBH010007818.1:0-96789 GCA_016808115.1 Tetrastigma voinierianum | reverse complement strand
GAATGAGGAGATTGATGGCTATGGGCTCATTTAACTGTGCCAAGGCCAGCCTTTAAATGGATAGCAAAGTTCTGCATCTATATTCCGATCTTGATACCCATACCCATTCGTTCGTAAGTGTCGAGATGATCGACCGTATCCCCGACACCACCTAATGCTTCCACTCAGGCATAATCCCAATTCTGGAAGAGGGAAGCACACCCCACCTGAAGGGGCGATTCATTATTGCATCAAGGTGTCCATAGTGTCGAGCGTCCTCTTACCACCTCCTTCACACTCTGCCGAGCTCTGCCGAAGGCCCCGAACCTCTGCTCCTACGATAGTTCCCTCCGTCCCTCGCTGAGGATGAAGCCTGCTCCCGAAGCACGCCCCGAGCTGCCGCCTCCGCCGGCCCCTCCTCTCCAGGCCACCGGGTCCGTGCCCCGGCTCCTGGCCAGACCGTCGTTCGCCTCCTGGAATGTCGAGATTGTGTCGCTCTTTCACGAGGAGGAAAGTCAGGACTTTCCGTGGTTTTGTCGTGTACCCCTGCGGCGTTGTATCTCCATCGTGAGTTGTTCCCACCTCCAACGCGTCATCAGAGGCTGAGTGCCTCCACCCTTGTTCGTGTTGGCTTCAGACGCTCGACGTGCCGTGAGGTCCGTCACCGCGTGATCCCATCCCCGCTGACCGCTGTTCTCGCCAGGTTCCGGGCCGATACTATCGCGAATCGAGAAACACTATATTTGTAAAGGAACCGGTTGCCCTGGGCTGCATCGCGCCACCGATGATGCCTTTAACCGAACAGCCGAGCGTAAGCCGCCAGCCAGACTGACTCCATAGCCAGCCGGCCCGCATCCCGGATCGTCACAAGTAGATCATTGCAGCAATATTTGCAGTGTTCCGACGTAAGACTCCCCGCAAAAACAACAAAGAAGTGGTCATGAGACTTCGCCACTGGATGCCTGGCCGGCTTCTTCGAGAGAAAAGAGAAACTGCTAGGGCGAATCGTGTCACAGATGTTACAGACACCTTTCACCGACTAGTTTAATTCCTCAGATTTATACATGCTTCACCAATGGATTTAAGTGATTGTGGATTCTTTCCTATCGGATTTGAATATTTTCGATATCGACGATTATGAATATAGAAAGCGCAATTTCATTTGGAATTATTTCTCCCTTATCGTGGGATCCCATTGAGCGAGTCAGATATCATGGAATTATCTTACTTCAACTGCAAGATTTGTGTAGATTTACCAGATGTTATATATTTATCGGGGGTTACCTCTATTTCCTCATTCAGCCGGATTTGGCTTGATTTGTGTTAAGATGGTTTTCTGATTATCATAATCAACTGGGCTTTAGGGCTGTGTCGGGCCTTCATCCTTCATCTCATCGCGCCAAAAGGCCTCGAATGCTTCAATGGGCATGCCTCCTCGGCGAGCTGAGTTTTGCCCATGAGCCAATTTTTCAAACCCACGCTTGTATTTTTAATTAAATGTCCAAGTTCATCTTATGTTTATTATTTTATTTGTTTGTATTTTTAATTAAAATATCCAAATTTATTGTACATGTCCAACCACTGGTAAGGATGGATATATTTGCCATTTGGGATATATCGACACTGATTTTACGAATATCTTGATATAATGGAGATATGAACGGAATATTTTATATGAACATTCCATATATTTAAAATTAACAAAATAATTTGAAATTCATGAAAGGTTTTCTAAAACCGTAAAATGACATTAATAATCAAATATATAGATTGAAATTACATTACAATAAGCTTTAAAAAATCAAATGAAGATCGATGCGACTCCATTGCAAAATTTGATAGAAAATCATATCTTATAAAGACAATATCATACCAAGACATGACATGTTCATAATATTGATTATTATAGATCTAACATGCCACGCATAAATGCCCTGATTCAGATCCACAACTTCTCAGTAATTGATGTGAAAATTCGGGAAGCCATCCATATGCTCTTTTCTCAAATATTATTAACTATCATGAAAATTTAATTTTATTAATATATTATTACTAAATTAAACTAATTTAAAATATGAAAACTTCTATATAATACTATAAATTTATAATTATTCATACACAATATTAACTAATATAAAATCTGATTTCAAATATTAACTAATATGAAATGTTAATTTATTAATATATTATTACTAACGAATTCAATTTGGGTGTATTATGAAAGTAATTATAAACCATCACAAAGAAAAAATTTTGGAGGAAATGAAGATCAATATGGGTAGAGAGAATTTGTGATCAAATGGAATGATTTTTAGAGGTATTTATAGATTTTTCGGGGTTAAAATAGTCGTTGACGCATCAAAATCTTTGTAATTTAATTATAACCGTTGGATTTAATTTTTGTGTAAATATGACAATTAGTTATTCTTTACACCGTTGGGATCAATCCATAATCGTTAGATTAAATCAGGATTTTAAATATGATAATTTGGATATATCTTCGATATATCTCTAATATATCCTGATATATCTCCTAAATATCGAATATATCGGATATATCTTAGATATTTTTATCAAATCTTATATTTTATCAAAAAATTAAACTATCATATACTGTAGTAGTATCATAAATCTAATATTTTTATGATATATTTATCCAAAATTTGATATATCAATGACATCTGGACACGATAACTATAAAACAATATCTATATTTTAAATCTCGCCACTGGGGTTGAAAGTCGGGTACATCGGGAAGAGTTAGGCATAAAAGACTGGTAAGATATAACTCAACAAAAAAGAAAAAAAAAAAGAAAAAGAAAAGAGAAAGACCGGTAAGACTGGTAGTTGTAAACTTGTCATAATTGCACTAATGCATTGTACTACGTTGATCAGTTCTTTGGTTTTGTTTTATAGATTGTCTCATATAAATATGCCCGGAAGTTTTGAAGTGAGTCACATCATTTAAAAAAAATAAAATAAAATTAATGTTGGTTGGAAAATATTTCAAACTAAATTATACTATTTTAATGGGAATCTGGCTTTTGATCACTTAGCGCAGTCGCAGCAACACCAATCTGGCAAAGAGATTTGTTGTCTAACTGTCGCCGCCTCACAACGCCAAGATTTCAATCCAATTCAAATGCCACATTCACAACGCCGGCATTTGAGCTTATCTGGCACGCCGGGCGTTCTCAACGCCAAGAATCGACTTATTCTTTAATAATGAGAGGAAAACCGTATCATGCCATGACCCGCTCCATTTTTAAGTCGTGGATTTGATGGGTGCACCTGGCAAATGTGAAGAGGCTAAAGGATGCAAAACCCGTGTGTCTTGAAGGAGTTCGAGTGTTTTGAAGCAGTATGTATCTGGTAACCTAAGTACTCAATTCAAGATAATAACATATGCTATTTGGTGGTAGAAAGTGTGAATTCTCGATCTCTCTTTATGGTTTTTAGATCTCGAACCTTATGATGCCATTAATTAATCAACAATGGGTAGAGTTGCAACCAGCATGTAATTTTGTTCTTGTTCTTCGATGTGCTTGAGAGTTAAGTGAGCATATGAGAAGTAAGAATCGCTTAACAAGAAGTTTCTTGATGCCTATCTTCATCGTTAGTGCCTCTTCTCTAATGTGTAACTTTTTAACCGATTTTTTCTGGGTAGTGGTCATAAACTCGAGGGTCAAGGTGTAAGAATATTTGATGATAGCATTTCAAGATATCGTGGCCAAATCGTCCTTTGATATTTCCAAAGTAGACAGACTAATCAGCAGGTAGAGTGATGTCAAGAATTTGATGATGGTCTCCTTTTATGTTGATAAAAAGAGGGAAGAGGAAGATGGAAACGAGGAGGATGAAGAGACAGATGATTCCATGACTGCTGCATTTGTTTCTGCTGCTCGGACAATGAGGTTGGCAGAAAAGGATGGGGGAAGAAAACGGAAAAAAGGTAGTAGCATTGAAAAGAAGAAACAAGACTGTTCCAAAAGTACACCATGGCAATTTAATTCGTGAAGAGAGTCATTGCGCTCAGTGATGGTAGTCCGAGCAAAGTGGTAGTGAGATAGAGAATCCAAATTCTCGATGATGAAGATATGGAACTAAATCAGAATCGGGGATTAACATGGAAACTCCTCGGCAAAAGAACTACTCATAGGAATCTTTATCGATAACGCAGCCGTTCTTTGATTGAAGTGCCGAGGAAAGCAGCTTAAAACCAACTGCGGGCCCAAAATATATATGTTTCCAACCAACTCATGTAAGTTTGGAAGATCACAGAGCGTAATATGCACAGAACCTACCTAGTTATGGTAGTATAATCTCGCTTATGTAAGTAGAAAACTTACAATAAACTGCTGTAATTCAAATTGCTATACTAGAAAAATAGCCTTCTCGATTAATGCCATGTGACTTACATGACTAAATAAACATATCATAAGATGCAAGCCCGTATGAGCAAGCCCCCGTATGAGGTTCATTTATTTCGGTAACTTCTTGTGTTTTCTCCAGTAACGGGCACTCCTTTTAAAATTATTGTTAACAAAACATTTCAACTGGTTATGAGGTTAAGTCCTCTAGATTATTTTCATCATTCTGGCACGAATGGTTTATCCGAAATGGGCATTCCAATGTGTAAAAATGCATAAGATGCAAATTTGGGAATGCTTCCAAGCTGAAAATACTGTAGAACCCATGGTCGAGAATGCATATCGAATTTCAATCTTTTTCATTGATGAGTGGTCAAGTGTTTGTCGACGGGAAAGACAATAGAAAACCCCGGGTCTTATAGATCCATAGTTCCATGTTTGCTCTAATATCAACAGTTTGTCTCTATGGGAAAATCCTTACATCAACCTACATCTCGTAATCATAGAAGCTCCAGTCTATTACTAAAAAAACTTGGAAACAAATCTGATGCTAAGCTAAATGCATGATTGAAATAGCACTTTTATTATGCTTTCTGTGTGAGACAATTATCCAAATTCAATAAGTCTAAATATTTGTCTAAAAAAGTTCTTTCAAATCAATCCATTTTTTTTATAAGTATCCTGGCCCCCTTCCTCCCCTTCCCTCCCTATGCTCCAATTTAGCCTTAACCATTGAGATAGACCTCAAATCGATCCTTTGTTATCACAACCTGCATCATACACGACAATACTTTATTTGTTTAAAGCCCGCTTGGCCCACTAACATATATGTTGCCAACCTCACCCTTTATTTCTTTCAATATCTAAGCCCTCAACATTCTTTCTTATGCCTTTAGCTAATTCTTTACCAATTCAAAGATTTGACAATTCAAACGATGGGATCGCACAACCATAAATCTCTGTGTGGCTTCCGTTTGGCTCATCACACACTCTAGCTGGGTGAGCTCTTCAAGTTCAAGGAGACTGTGGCTCCCACCTTTTCATGACCTGCCACCTGATTCAAAACCACAAAATTGGTTATAATGCTGAAATTATTGAAAGAAGAGGAAAGAATATCAAACCGATGCTTCAAAGCCAACTATACCCGCATCTAGAAGCGTAAATAGTTCATCCCTGTTCCGTAAGTCTCAGATTGTAAGTAAGGAAGAAAATCAGATTCGCTAAAAGAAGCCGATAAGTAATCGACTACACACTTAATGCGGAATTTAAAATGGATAAGTGCAATGTGAGTAGCTTAAGGCGCTTTCATAGCTGTAAGTAAACTCTGTGAATGTGAATATTTGAACTCAAACATGAATATCAGGTCGTACAACATGTTTTTTTTAATCAACTTCAAAGCAGCGCAGTAAACCTTTGAGACTCCATATTCAGCAAGGTCACATCGAATTGGATTCTTCATCACCATTCAACTCTATTTAGTTGTATCCTAAGTGTTCTAGAAAATCATGTCTTTTCTCATAACCTCAATAGTCTTCAAATGGGCTACCTTCCGATATTTTAATGGCCATAACTTGATTCAATCACCCTTCTCCACATCAGGTGCATTAAAGCTTTCATTTATACTCCGAACTTAAACAAATTTTCCTACTCAGGCTCAATCGATATCTTAACTTTTAACCAATTCATTCATGCAAGACTCTCTATCTTTTCTTGAAATGTCATCAATTCCATTTTTAGATCCACTTTAGCAACAATCATTTCACAGTTAGAAAAGCTTTGTACCACATCATACAATCCTTAAGGGAGTTAGTAACTCGCAATGTAAAATTTTTTGTGATTTGACTCCAAAGATAAAATAAATAATAATCAAATAACAGATGCAATCATTCTATGCTTTCATTCCTAGATTATTTCATCTTAGCAGAATTGAAAAGTACGCACTCAAACCAAACCTGCCCAAGATCAACACTCACAAGGTCGATACGAGATTTTGTTGTGCTAATAAGTCCAAGTTCTTCCATTTGTCCGGTTACGCAGCACAATTTGTCTCCATTTCTTCTTCTTAATCAAAGGAACTTCTACATAAAGGTGCAGTTGCTCACAATTTAATGGGATCCGGTCAATTCTTAATGTTCTTTTCAACCAATATTTATCGCCGCCCAAACTAATAAAAAGTCATTGAGCTCAACCAAACTCTCGTGCCAAAATGCATCGCCACCGTTGAGAAAATGCAAACAGAATAATCAAGCACAATCTTAGCTCGAAATACAAAAGAAAATGCAATAAAGACCAACTTTGCTAAAAAATACAACTCGATTGAATCCGTCATGGTATATTCAAGCTCTTATAAGTCAATATTAAGAATAAGTCAATTGTCATGTTGAGGAACACGGTGATTCAATTCAGCTCAAATGTCGGGCAAGCAGAACGACCTATTATTTGGAATTGGCCAAATGTCATGTTAGGAGGCAATCACGGCAATTGAACTAACCCAAATGCCGCTGGTGTTGTCTACCGCCCATTCAATCACCGCTGCTCCTATCATTTATTACGATTAGCTTTGGGGAAAATATTTTCCAACCAACATTAATTGTTTTATTTTTTTAAATGATATTTCTGCATAAAACTCAATATGCCCATGTGGGTAATGGTAATCAATCATGGAATCTATCTAACATGTCAGACAATTTCCATTAAAATTTAAAAATATATGTAGAACTCCAACAAAATTACTTTAGTAAGGGATAGATATTATAAAGGAACGAGAATGGTAAATGTAAGGACTCAACTTTACTCAATATTTTCTACTAGAGTATCACACATGATATTTCATCGATCTATCTCAATTTCACTATCTATTGGATCTATATATATATATATATATATATATATATATATATATATATATATATATATATAAATGGATCTTCATCTTTCACTCTTCAACTATACAAAACACTATAAATTAAAAATAAGAACACTCTAAGTTTACATAAGAAATATATAATCACAAGTATATTTAATTATGGTGGATTTCTGTCAAAAAACATTTGTTGAAAAGACTCCCAAATAAGTTAAATTTTTGTAAATCTTTAACCATTTTTATGTTTTTTTTTTAAATTGACTCCATTATAGATAAAAATACCCTTTTTATTTTATATATTTACATGTATCTTTGAAAATGATTATTTTTATAAAAACAATAAAGATATTTTTATCAAAAATAAGGACAAATTGATAAAGGACTATATTTTCGAAAATTTGTTTTCATAAAGCCTTTTAATCAAATCACCATTGATTAAATGGCCTTTTGAAAATCCAATTTTTGAAATCAAAACCTTCTTCAAATTTTGATAAAAATATTATTCTTAATTTCTTGCAACAGTAACTCATTCTTTAAGAAACAATGTAAATACATGAAATAGAGAAAAACATTTTTGTTCATAATTGATTATTTTTTAAGAAAAGACACAAGAGAAGTTAGATTCACAAATTTAGAGTATTTGATTTCTTTAACCAACATTTCTTTAATTATTGGTAATTTTATTTAATTATCCAATTTTTATAAAGACTAATCCACTTAGACACTTTTTTGACATAAATAGTTATTTAAAAAATTAGTAATATAAGTTAAAAACCAAAATAATATACAAAATTAGTGGTCTTGATGCAATGTCCCAGTCATTGACTATGACATTGAATTTTTTTTTTTAAGTTCTTGCCAATTACGATATTAGCTTAAAAAAAAAATTTAAGTAACAAATGTATTATTAATTATGACATTAACTTAAAAGAAAAATAAAGTAACAGATGTATTAATTTACAAATTATTTTCATTTTCAAGTAAATTTTTTTTAAATAATCTAAATATGTCCTGAATGGCACAGTTCTGTTAATTAGTGAGAGTAGGGGCATGAAGATGGGTAGCTATAGTAATTGCAATAATGTTGTTTCACATTGCGCTGTCTTGTTCCTCATCTGAAGTTTGAGACTTATATCCTGTTTCGATAAAACGGGGTACCAAGTTAATAAAAATAACATCAAATGTCATTAATCACAAGATTAATTCAGATATAAAAATCGCTTCGATGTTAATAACAATCGAATGTCAAGCATAAATATATCGTTTGATAACTCAGAATAATAATAATCGAAAATTATATATTTTATATATTTACCCTTATTATCATTAAATTACATATTATTCAAAATAAATAGAGTTTCAATAATATTTTATTTTTCACTACAATTATTAATTATTGTAAATAACATGTTTAAAAAATATAAAAATATTTATTCTAATAATATCCAAAAAAGACATAAATATGTTTAAAAAAATAACCAATAGAATCTAAACTTTTAAAACTATCCAAACTAACTAAGAGATATTTACAAAATATTATATTATTTAAAGTATTTAATCCAATTTATTTTCATTTTAAATTTTTTTTTATTGATCGTATTCTACATTCCACGCAAATAGGTCTTCTTACCTACTTATAATTTTTAACAATTCTTTATTTAAAATTTTTAATTAAAAGTTTAAATTTTGTTATCAAATATATTAAAAAAATTAAAACTATTAAAAAATTTTATTTTCGCTTAAACATTTTCATAATAGCTTATCAGCTTTAGTAACATCCTTTTCCTTCCTAGTAAGAAAGATGACCACGTAGTTCATTATCAATGTTGGAATTCAGATTTCCCATGTTCCTATAAATTATAAATTAATTATGTCATTTTACATATTCTAAAGTAATATATAAAATAGAATATACTTAACACAACAACCCGCGTGCTTTTCAACAACTCCGATCCACCTAACCACTACTAGTACGGATTGCACTCTGTTTGTAATTACTAGTACATTCCCAATGACTCAGCTATCCGCTTTGCTTTAACCGACACTGAGATCAGAGGTGGGGAGGCTGGAGGTAGCATCGCTCCAGTGGGGGAAAGCAGTGGAGACTACCCTCCGATGAGAAGCTGGAGGGAAGTGAGGTCAATGGTGTGGGCGGAGACGGTGAAGCTGTGGAGAGTTGCTGGGCCTTTGGCTTTCCAAATTCTGTGTCAGTTCGGAACCAACTCCATGACCAGTGTCTTTGTCGGTCATATCGGAAACCTTCAGTTATCTGGCCATACATTGTCGCCCTTTCCCCTCTCTGTTATTGGCACCTTCTCTTTGGTTTTTGTTGGCTACTTTTCTCTCTTTGTTTGGTTGCCGAGAAAAGAAGAAAAAAAAGAGTTTTTGATTGTTGTAATATGGTTTTATTTTATTGTTTCTATTTCTTGCCTTCCTTGGTTTCCGAGAAACGACGGAAAGAGAAAAAAAAGTTGGTTTTTTTATAGATAAAAAAGTTTTGATTGATATGTTTTTGTTATTTTTATTATTACCTTTTTTATATTGTTTCTGTTTCTTTTGAAAAAAAAAAAAAAAGTTTGAAAAGACGATCGCCACGTGCTGAACCTGAAAATTTTGGTAGACGGTTGAATAGATTTAGTAGGCTATTTTACAATTAAATTTAAAAAATTTCCTTGTTTTCTTTTCCTTCATTTTCTCAATAAGCAAACAGAGTCACTTAAGTACCTAAGTTCTAGCTTTTTATTTTAAAGTTGAAAGGGGGAAGGATTCTAAAAACTCATAAAAGACAATTTATGCTTTGTTGATGGAAAACTTTGCAAACTACAGGAGCAGTTAAAGAAGAAATGGGACTTGGAAATTGTATTTTTTTGTAACAATACTCAGGATTTTCCTTGGATTTCATTTTCTGATGAAACAAACAGATTCTGAATCTACTAACAAATTTGCAGCTTGGTATGGGGAGCGCATTGGAGACCTTATGTGGACAAGCTTATGGTGCTGGAAAAGTCCAGTTGCTTGGGGTATACTTGCAGAGATCATGGATAATTCTATCGCACCTGTGTTATCCTCTCGCCAATATACATCTTTGCCACCCCAATTTTAAGCTCCTCTTGGGCAAGAAGATAACTTAGCTGATCTTTTCCGGAAAATTCACTATCGAAACCATTCCTCAATTGTTCTCACTGGTTAATATCTTCCCAATTCAGAAGTTCCTTCAAGCCCAAAGCAAGGTGAATGTGCAAGCAACTATTTCTTTGTGGCTTACTTCTTCACATTGGAATGCTTGGGTTCTTTCATTTTGCTTGGTTGGGGTACTACTGGTGCAGCCATAGCTTATAACATCTCGAGCGCGACCGCCGGCTCAAGTAGTCTATTGTATCGGTTGGTGCAAAGAGGGATGGACAGGATTTACATGGTCGGCTTCAGGGATATTTAGCTTTGTTCGGCTTTCGCTTGCCTCAGCTGTGATGCTCTGCCTAGAGATTTGCTATTTAATGATCATACTCCTTCTCACAGGGCACCTTCAAAATGCAGTCATCGCAGTTGGGTCACTTTCCATTTGGTAAAATCGCCATTACTCCATTCCTTCTGAAACAAATTAATTAGCATATGGTTTTCGGCTTTGATCTTTTTTCAGTGATGTTTTAGCATGAGTTTTAATGGGTGGGTGGCCATGTTGTTCATTGGGATGAATGCGGCTCTGAGGTAAAACAAATATGGTGTTCTCTTTCAATAATTGTGTTCATAAGCTAGAACATTTTTAATTAATCTCTTGTATTGCTTAATTTCCAGCATTCGGGTATCGAAATACTAGATATAGACATCCAAGAGCAGCCAAGTACTCTGTTTATATGGCAGCCTCTCAGTCTCTGCTTATTAGTTTTTGAATGGTGGTGGTCTCATAGCCAGAGACTATATTGCTCTCATATTCACAAGCCAAAGATAGTAAGAGGCTGTTTTAATCTAGCATTTCTTCTGGTGTCACCATGTTTGAACAGTGTGCAGCTAGTCATATCAGGTATACATGGGTTCTTTCCTCCCCATACATTGTATCATAGCTTTTATTGTAAGTGATCCTCTCATGATCTGTCTAAATTTGTCATATAAATATGTTTTGTTTTTTCTTAGAGTTTTCGAAGTTTCTATAAAATTAATAGCCACAATACTTCAATTCAGATCCAGGATTTAACACAGTCTCTTTGTCGCAGGTGTTGCGGTCGGAAGCGGATGGCAAGCCTTGGTGGCTTACATCAACTTAGGCTCCTTTTACCTTTTTGGGGTCCCTCTCGGCTGGCTTCTTGGTTACAAAGCAAATTTGGGAGTGAAGGGCCTTTGGGGGGGCATGATATGTGGAACAGCTTTGCAGACATTGATCCTGTTGGTCATTGTCTATAGAATTAATTGGAACAAGGAGGTAATTAAGCACCCCAGCTTGGCCTTCAATTGTCACTGATCTTGATATCCTTTGTTCTGATTAGAATTTAGAGCTAAAAATTATGAATCAATAAATTAAATTGTGTTAAAAAATTGTAGGTGGAGCAAACAACAGAAAGGATGCAGAAGTGGGGAGGGGAGAAAACATTGAAACTGGTAAGAGAAGATGATGTATGAATATCTAATTACTACTTCCTTGTATGTAACTCCTTTTACCTCATTTTTCGGGATGTGAGCACTACATATTCTCCACGGGGAAAAAGAGAGAAAGATTTTCGGTTGAATAACTTTCTATTTTTGATTTCAATTAGAAGTTCAAGTTATTAAAAGTTTGGCAATCCCTATTGTTATAAAAGTTTTATTGAGTATGAAATAATATTTGCATGATCTAAAATTCATAATTTTATTGCATAAAAGTTTTATCACTTGCTCTCACGTTAAGCTTTTTAGCATTTTATCGAGATAGAGACTTCATTTCATTATATTTTAATCAAACATTGTAGTTTTGATTCCTAGGGAAAATATAAGGGAATTGGAAATAGAAAGTACAGAGAAAACAATTAAAAGGAAAGAAAAAAAAGAAAGAGTTAATTAGTATGTTATTTTATTAGCTATTTCAAAGCTATTTATTTATTTCAATTCATTATCATAAATATTAAATAATTTAATATGTAAGTTTTTTTTAAATAATTTTATTTTTAAGATTTTTATTAAATAACGAAACAAAAAAGAAAAAAAAATTCATTTTTGAATAAATTTTTCTTTCTTTCTTTACTACTTCCAAGAACCAAACACAATCTAAGAATTCACTAATAAATTTTTTAAATAATTAAACTCATCTTAAATACTAGAATTAGGGAGGTATGATCATTAAAACACTATCTATCAAGCCTGCAAAATGGTAGTCTAAATTTAGTAATTTCACTCTTTTAAACTCTAACCAGACATGGTAGGTGTTACTTGCCATAATAGAAACAGTCAAAGTTATAATTTTATCACCATAAAAGTTTTTGTAAATATGAAATAAAAATTTTCAGGTCCAAATTAGAGCTTTTGCATGAAACAACATTTCACTTGCTCTCATATTAAGCTTTTATCATTCTTATCTAGCAAATGGAAATGGAAATAAGAATTTAAAATTAAGAATTCATTGACAAATTTCTAAATAGTTTTTTTTTGAAAAGAGATATGATTTTATTGATTCAAATTTCCAATTAGTAACACATTCGATGGAAATATAGAATCAAATTAAGAAAATCTTTGAGGATGATTAAAGATTCAAGTTTATAGCATAAATAATCTACGAAAGCCTGGCAGATTTGATAATTCTATTTATCGTTCAATCGTTTATCGTCATAACAAGACGATATAATCATAGTCAGAATAAGTCAAGGGTTAGTTCACACATCGTAATAAGTCGACGATAAAATTACAAAAAAAAGAAGATAAAACTTAGATTTATGTGAAAAAATCACTTTATGAAGAAGAAAATGATAAAGGAAGACGCAAAAGAATGACAAAAAAATCACATTTTTTTGCTTAAAAAAAAGGGCTAATAGAAAAAAAAATGACGGGAAAAGGAAAGAGGAATGACAATTTCTAAATAGTTAAATTCATCTAAACATCAAATCAGGTGATGTGATCTTCACATACATTATCTATCATGTCAAGAAAGTGGTAGGGTACAAGTTTTGGTAATTTCTAATTTTGGAACTATTAACTAGACATGTTAGTTAATACCTGACAATTGTTGTTATCAATTTTTTGTCTTATCTCTGAGGTATGAGCGGCGTAATGTGAACCTATAAAAAGGGTGATCCGCGATTTACTGGCCGCATCTCCTACGATTGCCAAGAATATGGAGAGAAGCAAGGCTGAGGGTTTAATAGTCAGGGAATTACATACCTTTCTCTCAAAGTGGGATTCTTCCTCCCCTAATTTATGTGGCCTTGCCTCAAATCTCCGTCAATTATTTTAGAATAATATATGTTTTTCCTTATTAAGGATTATCCTTTATGGATAATCGCTTTTCCTTATCAAAGATTATCCTTTAAGGGATAAGATCTCGTTTTTTCCTTATCAAGCACTATCATTCCAAATAAAAAGATTTAAATTAAATCTCAAGTGATAAATGAGCATGTTGTATATTTTCTCATAACAAATTCTCCATATGCAGTGAGACGGCCTACCGGGGCATTCCGAGATCCCATACGGCTTCTAAGACCGGTGACCAGTCTGTAGCTCTGGTTTTATAAGGCCGCCGGCCAGTCATGAGCGGGCCAGCAGCACCGCGAGGGTGCCGGCCTATCGAAAGACCGGGTCTCAGTCATAAAAAGCCATGGTACCCATAATGCCCCTTCCTGCCAAAGGTTGATACTTTTTTAGCTCCGGGAAAATACTGCTTTTAAAACCGAAAGCGGGAGAAAGTCAAGGGATCGGGAGAATTAATGCAGACACGCATTGAACGGCTCTGCTTATGTTATCGCGGTGAAACCAGTGTTTCTTCAACATCGCGATGGCTCGAGATCACCTGCAGGGAGCCAGTTGAGCCCTCTGCCTATGAAGAACTCATGCAGAGTGCCAGTTCAACCCTTTCCTTACATAGCCCCCGTCATACCCCATCCGTTGCTAGGAGAGGTTGTCAGTGAACATTTCCGTCTTGGCTGATATTTCTCAAGTCAATCTTAGGTAGTTTTTCCCAAGAGGGGCCTACTTAGAGAGCCCTCTGCCGAGATCACAAGGGGCCTTTTACTCACAGTCGCCCAAGTGGTGAAGAGAAAGAAGCGCACAGTCGAGAGCCATTTCGTATAAACACGCGCTGGCTAGAGGCAAAGTCCTGTCTTTAAAAGTGCCAAATAGTGCTGGGGAGCCACAATTCCGGGTCTTTTGAAAGTGCGCACGACTCAGAGCGAGGAAGTCCAATAAGAAAGTGCCAGAGGCTTCAGAGCCGGTTTAGCATTAAGAAAGTGTCGACTACAGAGCCAAGTCCGCATTAAGAAAGTGTCGATGACGCAGAGTCAGAAGTATGATATTAAGAAAGTGGGAATTAATTGGTTGCCAAGAGTCCGACATTACAGAAAGTGTCATACGAGTTGCCGTAAGCTCCAGCGTCGACGCTTGGAAACTAAGTATGGCATCAAGAAAGTGCCGTGACGGCTTTGAGGCAGCCGTAAGTTCGGTATTATGCCGACTTGGCCAGAGTTGCTAGAAGTATAGCATTAAGAAAGTGCCAAATCCATTGAGCCGAGTCTCGACATTAAGAAAGTGCCGATAAATAAAGTTCTAAGTCTCGGCTTTCATTATGAAAGTGCCAGACGCTTGTAGCCGGGGTTCCTGCATTAAGAGTGCCAAAACTCATTGAGCCAGAAGCTCAGCATTAAAAAGTGCCGCATGGCTTAGAGCCTAAGTTTGGCATTAAGAAAGTGCCAACGGTTTGTTCAAGTCCGACATCAGAAGCAGTGCTCGCTGCATGTACTGAGCCAAGAGTCCGCATTAAGAAAGTGCCAAACGACTTAGAGTTCTCAAAGTCTCAGACAAGAAAGTTGGCTGACGCTTGGGCCGTGGAGGCATCAAGAAAGTGCTAATTCTTCCATTGGAGCCGAGTCCGCACAAGCAAAGTGCCGCATGGCTTAGAGCCAGAAGTTCGCATTAAGAAAGTGCCGACGGCTCGAGCCATAAGTCTAGCATTAGGAATGTGTCGACCTGGGCTTAACCTAAGTCCTGGCATCTGAAGTGCCGATGGTTTCAGCCTAAGCTGCACAAGGAGTGTCAAAACTACTTGCAGCCCAAGTCGCATTAAGAAAGTGCCGCATCGCACTTTAGAAATTGCCAAACGGCTTGAGCCACAAGTCCGCATTAAAAAAGTGCCGGCGGTTTAGAGGCCGGAAGTCCGGCATAAGAAATTGCCGACGGCCAGAGCCGGGAAGTCCGGCATCTGAAGTGCCGCACGCTTTTAGAAATTGCCGACGGCCAGCCACAAGTCCGCATTGGAGAAAGCGCCGCATCACTTTGCAGCAGAAGTCCGCATTAAGAAATCAGAAGACGCCGGGTCGGTCCGGCATCTCGGTGCGCCGCACGCTTAGATCCTAAGTCCGACACAAGGAAGCTGCCAACTTTCGCCCGCAGAATAACCTCGACCATAGCTTAGGTGTACCGCGACACCCACCCCACTACCAATCGGAAGCATTAAGGCGAGGCCCCCTGTATAAATTTCACAGAATGGGCACACAGACGTCACAGCCCTGTGTTCGACACCACTGAGGCGAAAAATCGTTCTGAAGAACAGATATCCCGTGAGTCAAGGTAGTGCCCTCAGACCAGGCCTTGGATGAAGTGCCGACGGGCTTAGAGTCTGGAGTCCGACATTAAGAAAGCCGCCAGATGGCTTAGTCTGGAAGTCCGACATTCAAAAGCGCCGTGACGCCTGTAGCCGGGAAGTCCTGAATTCAAAAGTGCTAGACGGCTGCAGCCGTAAGTCCGCATTAAGGAAGTGTCAAATGGCTTAGAGCCGAAAGTCTGACATTAAGAACGTAACAAACGAATTTTGGTACCATAGATGTTTGTAACCACAAGTCCGTACAAAAAAGTGCTAGACGGGCTAGAGTTGAAAAACTGCATTAAGAAATTACCAGATGGTTTGAGCCTGGGTCCGTGATACCTGTAAAGTGCCGTGACGGCTTAGAGCACGAAGTCCGACATTCGAGTGCCAAACCCGCTTTAGAGCCCAAGTCCGCATTAAAAAGCCGCCACTGCTTTAGAAATTTCCAGACCGCCTTGCAGCCAAGTCTCGTAGCCAGATGCCGTCGACGGCTTAGAGCCGGAAGTCTGACATTAAGAAATTGCTAGACGGCTTGGAGCTGGAAGTCTTGCATTCGAAAAGTGCCAGACGACTTTTAGAAATTGCTAGATAGCTCAGAGCCACAATCTGGCATTAAGAAAGTGCCAGATGGTTTAGAGCCGAAGTCCCACTACTTAGAAACAAAGTCCCAGATTCCGCCTCAGAGCCGAAAGTCCGGCATTAAGAAACTGTGCACGCCCGAGCCGGGAAGTCCGCATTCGGTGCGCCGATGGCTTGTGAGCCTAAGTCCGGCATTAAGAAAGTACTGTATGGCTCGGAGCCTAAGTCCGGTGATCTGAAAAGTGCTATCGGCTTGTAGACTCTAAGTCCGTCACTAAGGAAGTGCCAAACGGCCAGGAGCCGTGCAAGTCCGTACTTAAATGAACCACAATGTCCATACTAGGCCTGAACAGAACATTTCTGACTTAAGAATGAACTAGCTAGGCATCTACCAGCTCTGGCCGACAGGCAATATCGCCATCCGGACTAGACGCCGACGGGCATTAGCCATGCCAGTCGACAGGCATTAGCGCCCATCCGAACTTTAATCCGAGTCGGTCACAAGCAACATGCTCCAGCCGATAGGACATTTAGCGCAATCCACTTTAATCCGAGCGCTAGGCATTAGCCATGCGGCCTGGAGGGCATTTAACGCCATCCGACTTTAGTCCGAGCTACCGGGCATTAGTTACATGGGGCCTGATAAGGCATTTAGCGATCCGACTTATCCGAGCTGAGTCAAGAGCCATGCCCGTCCGACAGGCTTTAGCCTCAATCCGGCGATCCGTTGACCTGTGCACAGCCACACCACTGAAGAGTCTGGCGAAGATACCTGACTTTTGGCCTCGCCCATTGGCATTAGCCATGCCCACGGATAGTGGTATTTAGCCGCCATCCCGATTCTCTTATTACGAGCCTACTGGCATTAGCTATGCCGGCCGATGTCATATAAATATCCCGACTTTTATTCGAGCCGACCGGGCATTAGCCACGGGCCTGGATAGGTCATGTGTCATCCGATCTTTATTTCGAGCCATTAATATTGCGTCGGGTCAGATATAATATATTTACACATCCAGACTTAATCCGAGCTTCTGACGGACATTAGCCATGCCGACCTGGACAGTCATGTAGCGCCCATCCACTTTATTCTAAGCAAGTGTGGCATTGCACAGTGCCCTGGCCGGACAGTCAAGGGTAGCGCCATCCCGACTTTAATCCTGAAACAGCACAAATTATGTCGAGGCTTCCGACTGGTCACTACACATACACATCCCGACTTTAATGTCGACCGGGCTAAACGTTATCTATAATTGGCCTGACATGTCATTTTATCGGCGCCATCCGGCTTTACTGCCGAATTCAGCTAGATGTTATCTATACTAGGCCTGGGATAGTCATTTACTCGCGCCATCCGGCTTTTAATGTCGACGCTGATGTTATCTATATCACAATGGATGGGTCATTTAATCGCGACCATTCGGGCTCTTAATGTTGACCAGTTAGATGTTATCGATATCATCGGATCGACAAGCATCTCGACCCGAAATCCTCCCAAGATTCCCCGGTGGTCTCGCTCTAGTGAAGTTCCCACCTGCATAACTCCTAGGGAATGTCCAATGAACCCCAACTTTAAGAAAGAAGGTAAACACTCGCATTAATATAATACTCCATATAAATATATAAAAGATCCACAATCGCTTCAAATCCACAACCGACCCATCATATCAGAGGGTCAAGTAACCACAAACACACATGATAAAGACTCATAGTGAGTTCAATATCAAGACCACATTCTACAGTGTCGCTTAATTAGTACACGAAAATACATAAGTCCAATAAAATAAATACAGATAGATGATGATATCGCGAATCTCCGCAGAAACGGTGACGAGAAGTCGACGCTAGGTAGGCCCTCACGGAACGTCTGACCGAGAACGGATTTAAAACAATAAACGAGATAATAAATCTCAATGAGTGACATAATTTATAAGGAAAATAATGTTTTATTTTCTAAAATTTCTCAAGTAATCTCACGCCCACTCTTTGTAAGGTTCCTGCTTGGAAATCATTTCACAAAACCCAAACTTATACCCAAGTCAACAATATGAAATCATGCTCAAAAATTTAACCGACATCATTATCAAGAACCTTATAACCTGAATTTATTCACAACATAAAAATTGAGCATCAAATAAATATAATCATCATGTCGTAAAAATAATCATGAAAATATAATAACCAATAAATATTTGAGGTATTTAGCTATACCTTTACCGTAAATCAACAATGTAACGCACTGTACCCATAGTAAACCGTCGGTAAACCCAACCTCACGATACCGTGGCAACTAATAAACCTTTCTAGTCCCGACATCACGCCGGAAACTAATAAACCTCAAAACCACATCACGTGGCAACCACGGTAAAACCCGACATCACGTGGCAACTAATAAACCTTCGGGTAAACCCGACATCACGTGGCAACTAATAAACCTTCGGTAAACCCGACATCACGTGGCAACTAATAAACCTTCGGGTAAAACCGACATCACGTGGCAACTAATAAACCTTCCCAACAATACCACATTATAATCATTTCAACCTTTCCAACAATACCGCATTTATAATCATTTCACAAAGTCTCAAAATCCATTTCTTTAAATCAATAACTTTTCAAAATGTTTAAAACCTCAATCCATGTACCAAAATGTTTAAATACCACAAATTTATCCATTAACTTAGTAAAATTTCTAACATTTAAAATGTTGACAAAATTCACATGAAATGTGATAACTTGTTTATATAAAAATAGATAATTATATTTACGCATAACCAACCGTTCGATCAAATAAGTTATATATATAATAATTAACCACAATTATATATCATAATAATACCCCAAAGCATTTAAAACATGTAAACCACTCACAGACTACAGATGCTTAGTCCTGCTCCCCTGCAGGATCGTCTCCAAGCTCAACGTGAGTGCCTGTAATAATATAAAAATACCATTTAGGCTTCAATAACTTAACCAAAGACATTGGGATGCCCCAAATGTCTTAAAATAATTTTTAGAACTATGAAACTATCTAAATTGGACCCCGACAGTCCACTATAACGTATCTTTATGTAATCTCTATGACCCAAAATTGGGGCTTTTCACCCGGAGGCTAATATTTCCAAATTGAACCTTCAAATAACTCATAAAAATGTCCAATTTCACTAATCCAACTTCAAATTTTCCTAATTTGACCAATTGTGCTCACTGAATCAACTCTTTTCTGTGAATTACCCGAAATGATTCAAAAATGGAAAAACTAACCAAACGACGCTCCAAAATTCACAGTCCTTTATATCAACGGAAAGCCCAAGAGACCAGGAACACATAAGTACCCTTACCTTGGTCCAAAGGTTGCTGTGGTGGCCGGAAAACTCTATCCAATAGTCGACCAAATTTCGTTGCCGATCTTTCAAACGGAGGACCATGGCGGACCACAGAATGAGTTAAGAGGGTCCAAAATGGTGTGAGAGAGATAGCCGGGTCGGTCCGGAATGGCCGGAAAATAGGAAAATCCGGTGACCCACCGTAGCGGCCGTCGCGTCGCTACTCGACCTGGGCGCGTCCACGGCGGTCGGGCCGTGAAATTTCATACGATGGTCGTCCGGCTGGCTCTCCTCCTCGGGCCGGCCAGAAGAAGGGGTGGCCGGTGTCGCCCATGGCCAAAACCCGCTTGGTTTAAAAGTGGCCGAAACGACCCGGGCCGTGTTCACTGGCCTAGTGGAGTTTTCTCAGTGGTTTTGGAGCTCAAAATGAGTGTGGTTGGGGCCGTGGTTCTATTTGGCATGCAAACTATGTTTATATAGGGCCTAGGTCGCCAGGTGGAAACACTCATACTGATAATGATAAATGCCGTTGAACTCCCTGTACATAACTTTATCCTGTGAAGTCTGATGTCGACGCTCAACCTGCCTATGAACTCCTCAGACGACGAGGCCCACGAATGGTCTCTCTTAGTCAACCCAAAATTATCCATCCTCAAAAGTCAACTCGACCCATACCAATTGTCGGGTCAAACTTGGTCAAACGTGTTTAAACTCGTATTATTTGGTACGGGTCGTTACAACCTACCCCCCTTAAAGAAAAATTTCGCCCACGAAATTCGCACCTGTGTCATGGAAAAGATGAGGGTACTGGTCCCGCATTTGGTCCTCCCGTTCCCAAGTCGCCTCCTCGACTAGGTGGTTCCTCCACAGGACCTTCACTAAGGATATTGTCTTGTTGCGAAGCTCCTTCTTCTCTACTCCGGGACCGTGACCGTCGCTCCTCATAGGATAAGTCATCCTCACTCAGCCTTCCGGTGTCTCCAACACATGCGAGGGATCCGAGATATACTCTGCGTAGCATGGAGACGTGGAACACATTATGACTCGGGAAAGCTCCTCCCAAGAAGTCTAATCTATAAGCCACTGGACCTATCCTCTCAACAATCTCAAAAGGTCCAATGTAGCGAGGACTTAGCTTCCCTCGCTTTCCGAAGCGTACCCCGCCCTTCCAAGGAGAGAGCTTCAAGAATACTCGATCTTCAACCTCAAACTCAAGATCCTTTATCCTGAGCTACTTTCAACCCGCACGATAACATTTTACTCATTCCACTCGTCGGTTGCATAATCTCAGACCTGTGTAATTTCCTTTCGCCGCCCCTATTCCAATATAACTGAGGCGACATTGCTTCCCACAGAATGGCCTCTATAAGGTGACATCTCTCAATGCTCGAGTGATAAATCCAGGTTGCGTGAACTTCGCCAAAGGCAGATACTCATTCCAATGTCCTTGAATCAAGAAGACATACCTCAACATATCCTAAGGTCCGAATACCCTCCTGCATTGTCCATCGGTTCGAGGGCGGAAAGCTTATCAAATTTAACTTGACACTTAGTTCCTTCATCAATCCCTTCTAAAACCTCGAAGTGAATCGTGGATCTCTATCGGAGATGATCGACACTGGCACCCCATGCAAACCCACTCTATTATTCATAAAGAGTTCCGCTAGTTTATGAGGAGAAAACTTCTCACGAATAGGTATGAAATGCGCGGATTCCAGAGCCTGATCAACTACCACCCAAATGCTGTCACATGCCTTTGGGCTGTGAGGAGTTTGAACAAACCATTGTAATGCGTCCCTATTTCCATTCTCGACGGGTAAGGGCCAGAAGTCCGTGGCTTTGTCTCCGCTCACTTGTTGGACAGAATAAGACTTATACATACTCTGGCAACTTCTTTCATCCCCGACTCACCACAATAATATTCCTTCAAGCATCAGACATCTCGTACTACTGGGTGCATAGCATGCTGCAACTAAGGGCTTCCTCCCAATATTTGCCTTTAACCTTCAATACTGAACACAAAGCCTAGGAACCAATCACCAAGGTCTGGTCGGTTCTAATAGCAAAATCCGATTGTTCTCCTTCTCGACTTTCTTCTCATGCTCATCAAATAGTGGATCTTCTAGTCATGT
The DNA here is from genome assembly GCA_016808115.1 of Tetrastigma voinierianum. Taxonomy (NCBI): domain Eukaryota; kingdom Viridiplantae; phylum Streptophyta; class Magnoliopsida; order Vitales; family Vitaceae; genus Tetrastigma; species Tetrastigma voinierianum. Next base: position 74,788 of record JAEQBH010007818.1, on the reverse strand, counting down.
TCGAGAATACGACCTACAAGTATCTACCGTGAGTTGGAAACTAGCAAAAAGTGCTCCTGAAGCATGCATCCTCAACTCAACACCTACGCAACTCATCATCAATGGAAGTTTTCAGAGGACCAAGAGATAAGCCAAAGAGTCTGCGACTTCCCGCTTCAAGGCATCCGCCACTACATTTGCCTTACCTCGATGGTAATCGAGTAGTGTAATCATAATCCTTATAATTCGCTCCACCTCTTCCGCTCTTAAGTTTAACTCCTTCGTAAACAAATACTTAAGGCTCTTATGGTCGTAAATATCTGATAAGTCGCTCCATACAAGTAATGCCTCCAAGTCTTCAATGCGAAAAATTACCGCAGCTATTCCAAGTCAAGTGAGTAGATAATTCAACTCAGGTTTCTTCAATCAGTTCCGGAAGCATACGCCTACAACTCTTATGTCAGATCAACACGCAACCTAAACCTTGGTGTGAAGCATCACAGAACCTCGAACCCCCATCGTCTCCTCGGCGTTGTCAAAACAGAGCCGACGTCAACTTTTCCTTCCAAGGTTTGGCTTCCTCATAATTGGCCACCCATTCAAACTTAATTCTTTCCTACCAAACAATGAAGTGGTCCCCGCTATCTGGTGAACCCTTCTATGAATCCGCGGTAATACCCCGCTAATCTTAGGAACTCCGCACTTCGCCACCGTAGTCAGTTGCTCCCAACTCTGCCAACGCTTCCACTTTCCTCGAGGATCCACATAAATGCCATCGTGCAAGAACCACATGTCCGAGAAATCCACTTGGCCAACCAAAATTCACATTTGTCGAACTTGACATAACCGGTACCGCCTTAAAGTCTCCGCAACACCAAACCCAAATGTCTCTTTACGCTCCAACTCGCCCTCGAGTACACCAAGATATCGCCGATGAAGACAATGACAAACCGACCTAAGTATGGACTAAGACCCTGCCTATCAAATCCATGAAAATTGCCGGGGCATCGTGAGTCCGAAAGACATCACTAGAAACTCATAATGCCCATATCTCGCCCCAATGCCGCTCTCGGGAATGTCCGATTCTAATCCTTAATCGATGGTACCTCGACCTCAAGTCAATCTGGAGAACACTCTGCACCCGGAGCCGATCAACAGCTCACTAATCCGAGGCAAAGGATATTTGAGCCATGAATGGTGACCTTATTCAACTATCTCGTAGCTTCCTATACACAACCTCCAAGTATCATCCTTCTTCTTCACAAATAACACCTGCGCTCCCTGGGCAGAAATATCGGGGGCCTAATAAATCCTCTATCCACTGTACTTCCTGTAGCTGAGTCTTCAACTCTTCAACTCAAATGGTACATTCTATAAGGTGGTAAAGAAATAGAGTCGACTGTGGACTAAATCAATGGGAAAATCAATTTCGCTCGAGGCAAACCCTGGAAGATCGTCAGAAACACATCCTAAAGTCCCCTCACCACGGTACATCCTCAAATCCCATTCTTGCTAATACGAGTGTCAACTACGCGTGAGCTAGATACCCTTACAACCTTTTCAAGTAAACATCTAGCGTAAATGGTGAAATTCAAACTCATATGTCACCCGCTCCATAGAAGACTATTAATAGTCCCGCCGTCTAAATATCACCTCCTCGTAAACAACTATCAAGCATAGTTCAAGCAAGCTAATCCATCCTGTCACATCCAACCCTCGAGATCTATTAATATCAAATCTACTTCCATAACTCGCCTCAATAGAAAAACAAGCTACCCTTACATCCGACTAGGCCATAGAGATCTCCGTGGCGTGGCAATCTCCAAACCACATCCCAAAGGGGGAACTGGAGTCATCCCACTCTCGTGCAACATACCTACGTGAAGGAAAGGAGGTAAAGCCCTGGTCAACGAGTACACGTGCATCGTCACCAAAAATAGATAATGTACCCAAGCCACAACGCCGTGGCCTCAGGCCTCCCGTCTCTGGTCATAAAGATAAACTCGGGGCCTCTGGGCAGTGGTCATCCTCTTTGTCCCCCGCCTCCGGGCTCGTGCGACTATCCTGCGCTAAGGAACCAATCTCGATGTCCGCCCCGCTCGTATCCGATTCCATGCCCACTAGCCTCGCTGAACCGAGTACCGAGCCCGAGACTCTGGGGTCCGGCCGGATTCTCGACGGGCAACCCTCTTGAAATGTCCCCGTCGCCGCACCGAAGCATACATCATTCCACTGGCATGGTCCATCATGAATCATGTCGCAAACGCCACAAGTCGAATCCGGAACCGCCCCTAGCCGCAGATATCCAAAAATGGCTAACGCCACTACTCACCTGATTGATCCGTAACCCGCGGCGTCCACCTCTTCAAAACCCTACCGCCGGCAACACGCCCGGTCCCACTCAGATCCTCTCGCCGCCCAAGACCCGCAGCCGAAATCCACCCCTCTGATGATCCCCGACTGGGCTCCCAAAGACAATCCATCGTATGATCGATGCTTATGACGTATCCTGCCTCTCCACCTCTAGAGCAATACTTCATCGAGGATCGACACGTGGGATGATCTGAACCCTGAGGCTCAAAGCCATCAATTTCACTACCCATCGAAACCTCCTCTTCCCGCTGACTCTATCCGCAACCAAATTAGGACAACTGATACTTCAACCTACGCTCATACTCGTAAACCGCTATGCTACCCTCGAGTGAGCTGCCTCAAACTCTAGCCTCTTGGGCCTCAAATAAAGGTCGGGGGTGGGCAAAACTCAAGTGTGAAAGCAGTCTTTAACTCAGGCCCAAGTGTGACGCTTCCTAGTCCTCCATACGCCTCACCACTTCGCACTACCCCTAAGCGTAAAAACCAGCTATCCTGACTATATCCTCATCCGGACATTACATACCCTCATCCAAAATCTTCTCTGTGTCATCTAGCCAGGATAAAGCCACCATGGGATCCATGGAGCCATCAAAACCCACTCGCCCAAGCCCACGGTTCCCCGATCAACAGAATAATCCCGCAGAAAACCATTCCTCGAAAGTGATCAGCCAAGCGCCGACAAGATTCTCCTATAAGTAGGTGCATCCGAACCCCAATCGGCCTCGGGGCCTACGCCTACCTGGGCTCAAGAAGGAAAAACTGCTTTTCAAGAATAAATGAAACAGTTAATTTCAAGGATGAGGTGAGGAAGGTATACAAAACACTGGATGAGTTGCACAACAATGTACAACCCCAAGGAATTTAGAAACCTAGAGCTCTGATACCAAGTTGACAAGACCCGACCTGGAAACCCTTCCAAGATTCCTCGGGTGGTCCCGCCTAGTGAAGTTCCCACTGTACAATCCCTAGGGAGTGTCCAATGGGACCCCAACTTTAAGAAAGTTAGCTGTAAACACCTCGTGATAATATAATACCCTCAATATAAATATATAAAAATATCCATAACCGCTCAAATCCACAACCGACCCATCATACTGTAGGTCATAACCACAAACACACATGATAAAGACTCATATGAGTTCAATACTAAGATCAGAGCATTCTAAGAGTGTTTGCGAATTTAGGGGTACAATGAAAATACATAAGTCTAATAAAATAAAGGTGCATAGATTAAGATGGAATACCGCAACTATCGCGTAACGAGTGACGAGAGTCGGGCACGAGGTAGGTCTCACGACTATTCGACTTAGAGAATCCGGATGAAACAATAAACGTGAGATAATAAATCTTAGTGAGTGACATATTTATAAGGAAAATAATGTTTTATTTTTCGAAAATTCTCTCAAGACCCTTCACGCCCACTCTTTTCAGAAGGTTCCCCGCTCGAAATCATTTCACAAAAACCCAAACTTATACCCAAGTCAACAATATGAAATCATGCTCAAAAATTTAACCGACATCACATTGGCGAACCGGCAAACCCGAATTTATTCGTACAACATAAAAATCGAAAGCATCAAATATATATAATCACTGCGTCAGTAATAATCATGGTGTTATAATAATCCATAAATATTATTGGCAGACTCATCGAATCAACAATGTAAACGTATCAAATACCTATAGCGTAAACCGTCTGGTAACCAACCTCACGACACCGTGGCAACTAATAAACCTTCGGGTAAACCCGACATCACGTGGAAACTAATAAACCTTCGGGTAAACCCGACATCACGTGGCAACTAATAAACCTTCAGGTAAACCCGACATCACGTGACAACTAATAAACCTTCGGGTAAAACCGACATCATGTGGCAACTAATAAACCTTCGGGTAAACCCGACATCACGTGGCAACTAATAAACCTTTCCAACAATACCGCATTATAATCATTTCAACCTTGCCAACAATACCGCATTTATAATCATTTCACAAAGTCTCAAAATCCATTTCTTAAATCAATAACTTTTCAAAATGGTTTAAACCAATCCATGTACCAAAATGTTTAAATACCACAATTTATCCATGAACTCAGTAAAAATTTCTAAATATTTAAAATGTTGACAAAATCCACATGAAATGATAACTTGTTTATATAAAAACGTATAAATTATATTTTACGCATAACCAACCGCTCGATCAAATAAGTTATATATATAATAATTAACCACAATTATATATCATAATAATACCCTTAAAGCATTTTAAAACATGTAAACCACTCATTGTGACTACAGACGCTTCAATTCCGCCCCCTCGCTAGATCGCCTCCAGCACAACGTGAGTGCCTGTAATAATATAAAATACCATTTAGGATTCAATACTTAACTTTCAAAGACATCGATGCCCCAAATTACCTGGTGTACAATTTTTAGAATCAGAAATTATCTAAACTGACCCCGACAGTCCAATTATACGCTGTGTCTCTATGCACTGGATACCCAAAATTGGGGCTTTTCTACCCGGAGGTTAATTCCTTTCCTAAATTTAACCTTCAAATAATTCTATAAAATGTCCAATTTCACTAATCCAACTTCAATTTTTCCTAATTTGACCAATTAAAAGCTCAATTTCCTCACCGAACCTTTTCTAATTACCCGAAATGATCTGAAAATAAAACTAACCAAATCACGCCCAGTAATTTCCAAAAGCAAACTTTATATCAACGGAAGACCAAGAGACTGAGAACATGGCACTCTTACCTTGGTCCAAAGGTTGTCAGGTCGAAAACCGATCCCAACAATCTACTAAACGCCGAGCTTTGGCCGATTCTTCAAACGGTGAGGAATATGTAGTGGACCACGGAATGAGTTCAGAGAGTCCAAAATGGTGGGAGAGGAAGGGTCTACCGAATGGCCGAAAAATAGGAAAATCCGGTGACCCACCGTGGCATTGCCAGTCGCTCGCCGCCCGATCTCGAGCCGCCCGCGGCGGTTGGTCGCGGAACCACGGCGATGGTCGTCCGCGGCGGGCGCCCTCCGGGCCGGGCGCTGCGGTAGCAGGTGGTCGGTATCGCTCCCACGCGCAAAACCCGCTTGGTCTAAAAATGGTTCTAAAACGACCCGCCTAAGAATCACTGCCTAGGAGTTTTCTCTCTGTGGCTCGGGAGCCAAAAGTTTGAGTGTGTCAGCTAGGTTCTATTTGGCACGCAAAACAATTTTTATATAGGGCCTAGGGTTGCTTTCAGGTAAAACATTGGAAGACTCCGCTTTGACACTGGAGTAAAATGTCGGCCAAGTTGAACTCCCTGTGGCTATAACTTTTTATCCGTGAAGCCTGATGTTGACGCTCAACCCGTCTATGAACTCGTATCGATGAGGCCTACGAAATAGTATCTTAGTCAACCCAAAATTATCCATCCTTGAAAAAGTCAACTTGGGCCCACATACTAATTGTTGGTCAAACTTGGTCAAACATGGTCAAACTTGGTCAAACGTTTTAAAAACTGGTATTATTTGGTACGGGTCGTTACACGGACAACTCATTTTATTGCGCCATCCGGGCTTTTAAGTTGACCAGTTAGATATTATCTATACTGGGTCGGACATGTCATTTTACTACGCCTATCCGGCTTTAAGTCAATTCACAAGATATTATCTATATCAAATGGAGAGGTCATTTTACCGCGCCATCCCAAGCTTTTAATGTCGACCGCCTAGATGTTATCTATACCGCTCCTGACAGTCATTTTAATCGCGCTTATCCACTTTTAAGTCAATCAGGCTAGATATTATCTAGCGGCAATAGTCGACATGTCATTTACCGCATTTATCCTGCTTTGGCGTGGGCGATTGCAAAGATTGATAGAGAATGCTTTAAAGAAAGTTTATCATAATACTCTTTCCGTGTTTGCGACTTCTTCGATTCGAGTTCGCGATCGGTCATTATTTCGCTGCGGAGCCTCAAATATGACTTTACAACTCTTCTATCTTTTCTCGGGCTTGCTCTCTGCTTTCCACGCCCGACGCCAATGGAAGAATTGATCTTCTGGCGACTGGGTCATTGGGTTGCATGACACGACGCCTCGACGAATCGTATGTGGAAATGGGGGATCAACCGAGCTCCGCATTTGACGAGGGCTAATGACGTTCGCTGGAGCTAAGCCTTGCCAATCTCGAAACTTTTGTTCGATTCCCACAAACGACGCCAATTGTTGTTACCAATTTTTTGTTTGATTTCCGAGGCATGAGCGGCATAATGTGAACCTGTAAAAACGGCGATCCGACGACCTGCGGCCAATTCGCCTCTCCGACAATAACTCTTCTCAAGCCAGCACACATGAGAGAAAGAAGAAGGATGTTGAAATAGTTGGAATTGCATACCTTTCTCTGTGGGGGATCTTCCCAATTTAGAGGGCTCGGTTCCCAAATCTCCGTTCTTATTTGAGGAATAAGATATGTTTTTCCTTATTAAGGATTATTCTTTTAAGGGATAAGATCAGTTTTTCCTTATCAAAGATTATCCTTTTAAGAGATAAGATCTGTTTTTCCTTATCAAGAATTATCCTTCCAAATAAAGGATTTAGAAATTAGGAAATTTAGGGATAAATATCTGTTTTGCATATTTTCCCATAACAAATTCCCCATATGCGGTGAGATGACCGGCTGGGGGGACTCAGGATCCTAGATGGCTTCTAAGACTGTACCGGCTGGTGGGTTATCACGTAGTTTTAATATAGTAGGCGCCTTGGACCGCTTCATGAGGCGGACTAGGCAATGGGCCTACGAGGGCATCGGGCCTATTTACTGAGCAATGGGTCTAGGCCTAAAAAGCTATGGCACCCACAACAATCATACACCAAAAAGACAATGACTTCTAAAAGATTCAAGATTAGTGTTCCTTGAATTTTGGGAAACCCTTGTTTTGCTTTTGGATTTAACTTTTAAGCAAGTAGGAGTCCAAACCAGATATTTTACTTAGAGAAGGGACGAGAATATTGTATATATTTTATCTTATTGAGAAATTTAAATGAATTTATTGAAATTCTTTACATTCCTTTACTATAAGAAAAGGAAAATTGTACCATAAAGATAGATGTATCAGATAACCGGGTCAAGATTCATATACCTTAAATATTTGGGGTTGAATGTGTAGAAAAAGACAATTGATTTTGTTATCATATTTATATGTACTAGCTTGTATTAGATAGATGATAAAATTTACAATCATAAGTATAAATTCATTTTAATTAAGCTCTCTTCCACAATCAGCGGATATCTAATAGTTGGAAGTAAATTATTATCAATATTTTCAGTATGGATCTAAATCGGAGAAACTATTGATTTATTGCTAGTCTAACCATGTTCGGATGAATGCATCATAAATATATATTTTATAGTTTCAGTTAAAATTAAACTGTTAAATTTCTAGGTTCCCACAAATAAAATATGTACAATATCTAAATGTGAAAATATATTAAAAAATTATAGGGAAAATAGATTTTATGATATATGTATAAGCTCATATCTTTGTTTGAGTTTCTTTTAAAAGCATATATTTTGTTTTGTTATTCACAAGTAAATTCAAGTGGTCTTAGTTGAGCCGATAGGGGAAGCTATTAGGAGCTGATAGCTATTCATTCCAATTAGCACTTATAAGGTGTTTGGTAAAGACATCCAATCAGTTTTTGATAAGGTAAAAATCTAGCTCCTAAAAAATATTACCTTTTCCATTTATATAATTATTTCTTTATTTACCTAAATCTTTTAAGAAATTGGTTATATGGAAAAAGATGCGTAAGAAAAATTAGTTTCTTAGTTTCACAATTTATTTATAATTAGTATTACCAATTTGGTAATTATTTTGAATAATGTTTTTATTCTTAGCAATAAAAATATTGTTTGATAATAGAAATTTTATTTTATATTTTCTACTTTAAAAAAAATATGTTTTTAGACTATTTTTTAAAAATATTTTTATTTTTTATTTATGTCAAAAACTATTATAGAAAATAATTAAGTATTAAAAAAAATTAAAGTAATAAGCATACAATTATGTTTAAAATATATATAAATATATTTAAAAAATTTAAATTTAAACAAACTTATTTTTATAAACTATTTTATGTTAAGATAATATTTTTATTCAATAATTTTATCATTAAGTTTATCTTTGAAATTTTATCCTTAATTATTTTATATCCAGATGAATATTTTAAATAAAAATTTGTTTTAATTCTATTTCAGATTTAGTATAATTATTTTAATAAAATTTGTTTTTAATTTATATATATATATAGTTCAAATTTTATTTTTAATTTGATATTAATTTTTAATATTAATTTTAGTTATTTAATATAGTAAAATATAACTCCAAATAAACTCTACTAAAATGATTTTATGACATGATTATAAATATATTGGCATGGAAATAAAATAAAAATAAAAAAAGAAGGTCAAAAACTAAAATATTAAAATTAATTTTATTTATCATAGATTATATATTTAATAAACTATGCTTAATGACCTGATTATTAATCTATTTAACATTATAATAAAAACAGTAATAATAGAACTATGATTATTTAAAAAATAAAAAATAAAAAATCTCACTTGTGCCTTTACTTGTGTATTTGCATTTGGCTCATGGGATTTTGACTCGATTCTTAACTTATTTTCTTGTCCATCTCTACCATTCTCACTCAAAGTCACTACAAAAACAATAATTAGCTATCAGCACCAACTATTACCGTTATATATGTTCATTGTTTTTATATCTCTACCATGTTTATATAGGTAAATTTACTTTCAATCAGCTACTAGCTATAAACTATTTTACTGTAAATTGGTAATTTATAATCGTACACTACCATCGCCTATTTTACAAAACAAGAATTTATAATCGCCATCAAGCACTGGCCTACTAGCACTAGCCATCAGCAACTAGCTACTAGCACTAGCCATCAGCAACTAGCTACTAGCTACCAGCTACTTGAAGCACCCCATTCCCGACTCGACCCGTTTGGCGGGTCCTAACCGTGTCCGGGTTGCTCTAATATCACCCAATCACTTTATCAAAATCATTTATCAAAAACACGTCAGAAGGTTATGACTTCGCTGGCATAAAATCCTTTTCAAATATGCGGAAACGTTTTTAAAGGGGTAAGCCCATTACATTTCATTCATACAAAAGTACAATTACTATAAAGGCATATCAAGCATTTTCAAATGATTTACAAAATAGATATTATGAGTTCAAAATGTTTTTGCAAAATATCAAAGTTCAAAAAGAAACATGACATGAATGCACAAGTCGAAGCATACTCCGCAATTCCTTCTTTATGACTCGACGCTCTTCGATCTCGTATCCGCTTGATCACCATCTATCACTCTAAGCACCTACGCATTGGTAAAACAATAGGCTAAGCATTTCATGCTTAGTGGTTCTATACAAATCCATTCTTCAATTTCGCTTAATTCAAATTATGCAATTCTAACACCAAAACTTTCAAATCTTTTTGGATGATCAATGTCAATATAATACATATACTTGTTTTATATACAATCATTTATAGTTCATTGATCATCCTAAATATACACTTTCATATTCAATAAATCATGCATTAATCAAATCATGCATTTCACAATGCTCTTTTCATTTCAATTTGTAAACATGCTTTCAATTCCAATATTTCACAATCTCAAATCAACTAAATCTCCAGGCTCATAAATTCAATTCACTCTCTATAATTCAATCTCGCTATGCCCTTAACGAATTTAACCTATGTTTTCGTATACAAAGATATCAATCATCGCACTATCACTTAATGGGCAGCCTAAGATAAATCTGGGCTTTATAACACGCACGGTCTCCGCCTGCCGACCGGGTTATTAAAAATTAATTAGTGAACACTACCGACACTATCCCTACTGGTCATTGACGGAGGGGACACATCATCATAATTGTTCAGTGACTGCTATTTTGACTTATTGCATACCAATCTATCCTTAATGCGAAATAAATGGTTAACATTCTATTAAGGGCTGCTCAAATCCTTATAGCAAAAATATAGTAACAATATGTACATTTGTATAAACACCATTTTCAATAATCATGCAATCTTGTCATATACAAACATTTATAATCACTTTTCAAATCAATTAAAACAATTCAATATGCTTCTTTTCTTATGCATTTAGGAAAATAGTCTAAACTTGAAATGGTGAACAAGAGAAAAGATAGAAATAAACCAAAACATCGCTAATCTGATCTTCTAGTTCGACTTCAATACGCTTCCTCCCCGTCAGTCCCTATTCAAAGAAAACGAAACAATCACATATTAGTAGGTTATTTTAGGAGTTTTTGGTTAGGGTTTATGTCTACCCGATACCCCTTCATTTGAAAATTTTTATGAGGACACATGAGCCATAATTTGCTCATTCTTCCTTCAAGAAAATTTTAGCTATATGAGTATATTTTTAGTAGGAATTGAAATCATCTCATTTGAATCACCCAAACTCAAGTTATGACATTTTAATTCCAAATGGTCAGTATGCCCAGCTCACTCGGTTACCTACTATTATTCCCAATTTCAGGGATCTTAACTCCATAAATTGGAATCATTCAATTTGGAGCACCAAAACTCAAGTTCTTGCATTTTACATTCAGTCCACTCAATTTGCAAAGTGTGACCGACTGGTTTTACACATGGGGCTCCACTTTGACAAATTTATGGGAACTTTAGGGTTACAATTTGCATACACTTCCTTCAAGTAAATTATTCCCCTAGAAGTCTATTTTACCCATAATTTTGAATCACTCAATTTGGATGAGTGAAACTCAACTTATGACCAAAACACTATAAAAATACCCAATATAGAGCATAACTTGTGAGCTACACAAGCTCACCTTTAAGCCCGTATTTGGGAGCCTTAGAGCTACAATTTGCTCCTGGTCCCTTCTATGAATTTTTAGCCCTATCTCTAATGGTTCTTTATCAATTAGAATCACTTCATTTGGATGATTATAACTTAATCTATAACCAAAACAAGAACAAGGGTTTTGACAAAATTTTAACAGCATTTCCTTTGAAAACCCAACATTTCCCCTTTTTACAAACACTACACAAAACCAATCCAAACCAATCCCAACCAACAATACAAAACAACCTCAAACTGAACTAAAACCATCCAAGAACACTTTTACACAAAGTTGTGGTTTTTCCAAAATCAAAATCATGAAAAGATGAAGTTGTGGTTTGATTTTTCTTACATTATCCTTCAAATTCACTCTTAGTTGCTTGATCTCTCTCTTAGAAGCAAGAAATGGGAAGCAAACCTAACTAAACTTGATTCTACTTTGCCCGGCGCCTGATCCTCCCCCCCCCCCCTCTCTTTCTCCCAAAACGGGGATCGCCTCAAACGAGCTCCCCTGTGTCACCCGGTCTTTAAATCACTATTTAAGTGTAAGGCCATGTTCGGGCCTTCCACACTTAGTCTCACTTCTCATTTTTTCTACTTTGGTTTTAAATATCTCATTTCTTCAAGGCCTTGCTTGGCTACAAAATGCATTTCTGGGGTTGGTTATCCAAATGGCAATATAGCCCCGACTTATTTCTATTTCGCACTTCAACCCCCATATTTACGTACATATAAACTTATTTACAAATTAATCTTAAACCCCATTTTTCGCGTATTTCCAAATTTATTCGCTTCCTATAAATTTTTCGGTCATATATTTTTTTCGTTTATAGTATCAAATTCTAAAAATTTCATTTACTTTATTTTATAAATTCTAAACATGTTCCTCAAACTGTTGTGGTATTTTTAGTATGCTACACTACCGGCTACAAGCACCAACTAACAACTGTCACTATCATTTGGCACCAAAACAGGCTAAAACACTAGCTGAGCATTTTTAATTACAGTTCAAGGCCCACCCTGCAACTTTGCAAGTTTTGTTTTTCTCTTAACCCTTTCAATTAATGCACAGGGTCATGAGGTGTCTACAGAACCTTCCTTAAAACACAACAAACAAAAAATTTTAAAAATAGTTTTGTGGATTGGGCCTGGAAATATCAGCACAAAGCCCAGACGTTGTGCCCAAATGTCAGATACTAAAGAGCAGCCCACCGCCGTTAGCCCCAATCGTATCCCCAACGCAGCTCGAAACGAGGGCCTAACTCGCTTCCCTTAAAGATCTGCAGCCTGGGCGTTGACTCCGCATTAAAGGAAAATTCCAATCTCCACCAATAGGAAAGTAGATATCTCCTAATCACGCCCATCAATTATCCCTTATTAATCGGCTCGATAAGGAAAGAAAATCTCCCACCCAATGGGAGGAGTATCGTATCATCCTCCAACAAGGAAAGATACTATTCTGTGTCATCGTCCAACTAGGAAAGTTATCATGATCATTCCTTATAAATACCAGGTTACCCCACCGGTGAAAGGTACGCAAACATACACGCAGAATTTACTCACTAAGCAGTTAGTCTTCTCTTCCACCGGAAAGAACTGACTTAGGCATCGGAGAGGCCCCAGCGAACCCCGATCCCTTTGCTGCTTTCAGAGGAGCCCGACACCCAGAGCTAATGGACCGCCCAATAATCCCAAAGACGCTCCAAATTCTAGTTCAGGTTGAAAAAGCATCATTAGTTTGACACCGTCTATGGGAACGACAGTTCCTTTACAAATAAAACTGATCTCTCAGTGACTGATGGTATCGACTCGGAACACAAGCAAGAGCAACGCTAATCCTCCAAGGATGTAAGACCAGCAAGGCGACGTAGATAGCCGACCTCCCGCAGGTACACCAGAAGCTATACAGGCTAATACGGATGAGATGGAGGCGCTTCGCCTCACTAACTAACGCTCACCGAGAGAGTTAACAACTCACCGTAACAACGCCCTGTAGGCAAGATTGTGCCCAAGAAGGCCTAAACCCCTCAATTCAAGAGCAAAGAATCGCCGAATCTCCTCGAGGAGCATTTGAGAAGGAGAAACTATCAAAACTAGGAGCGTGATCCTTACAAACCTCTCAATATAATCGCAAATGAGTAAAGGCACTGAAGTGACAACAGAAGAATGCACCCATACCCATCCTCGATCGCCAGAAACAGGGAGCTGGCCATGGGAGCAAGAGGTTTAGTGGGCATCTAAAGAAGAGCTCACCCATAAGGTGCTGGCAAAGGGCCGAAACCCAATCTCTATGGACACCAGACAAAAATTGAATCCTCGCTCACAAAGGTACGCACTTTCCTCTTTCCATCAAATTAAATGCTCGCAGTCGAAACGCTCGATGTAACGAGAGACCCTATTGATCATCTTAATACGTGATAAGAATCCATGGAGCTGCACTGCATTAGGACTCCCATACGACAGAGTTCTGCGATCACGCCCAGCGCCTGCGCCGGCCTCGGGTTTAACGTGACCCGGGCCAGCCCATCTCATCATTCATAGAGCTCTTCATCTCATTTGTCTCCCACTTTATCTGAGCAAGGACGGTATTGCAGCTGCCATCACCTTCCACCATAAAGCCAGAGCCGTGCGAAGTTCGAGGTCATATGTTCGGGAGATTCAACGTTAATAGTTAAAAGTGGATATTCTTGATGAAAAAATCACCATCACATCTTCACGTGTAATGGGGTGCAATGAAGACCTAATGTTCTCTATCTCAAAGAACCCTCAGGCAAGCATGGCCGAGGTCCTCGCCAAAATAGATAAGTATATCAACGGCGAAGAAGCCCTTTTATCCAAGCAAAGAAGCTCTTCTATTCAAAAGGAAAAGAGCAGGGGCGATAAAAAACGAGAGCGAAGCCCCAAGAGGCAGGCAGACAGGGAAAGATCCCTAAGGAGGCACAGAGAAAACCCAGAGCGGTCCCCAAAAAGACGGGGGAACGTCAAGGACCGCCTGGGACCACCTCACCGGAGCGCCGCATTCACCCCAAGAATACACCCCCGACAAATTTCAAGTCGTAGTCCCACGGGCAACACGAACACCCCGAGATGGCCATCCTGTGAGGCCTGACCAGCCTAAAAGAGACGTATATCGATATCGTGAGTTCCACGCGGTCACACCGAACGCGACGACGCATCCAAATTAAAGAAAGAGAGATTGAATACTTGATCTCGACGCGGCACCTTATCAGTATGTCTAAAGGTAAGATGAGTCCACCACCACCACCTCGGTCACCCAACCCCAGCTTCAGCATCACCGCCTTGGGGAGAAATCCATGTAATCTCCTGAGAGGTTGAAGAGAGTAGAGAGTCCAGCCTCCACCGTGGAAGGCCCACTGGCGCAGCATAAGATCTGGAAACCTGTGGAGTACAAGCAAGATCCAAGACTTCTACTGACACTACCATAACCGCCGGGGACGCCGACACGGAAGGTCGCCAACATCCCCATGACTAATTCACTCTGTGATAAAACCATAGTAGCTAATAAAATACCCATGTGGTTCTCGCCGACAATGAAGCTCACCGACACATTCGCATCCGTCGACAAAACGGGCACTGGCCGCAAAGCCAGAGCCACCACGCCCTACGTGGGTCTCCTCGTGGCAGAGCTTCCTCAAGTTGGTACAATTAAGGTTCACTTGGGAGCACTTCATGCCATGCCATAACAATGGTGAGATTTAGCAGACGCTCTACCTGGCTTGCCAACATACATTAGGTAGGCCCTCTCTCAATGCCATAAGGGTCGTTCCCTCCGCTTATCACATGGTTGTCAAATTTCCAACTGCAAATGGAGTAGGAATGGTCTGAGGAAACCGGCGCATAGCCAGGGAATGTTACTCAAATAATAACAAGCAAAACACTATTGATAATGACTTATAATCAGCTTCTACACGGTGACTGGTAACCGCCCGACTCAAGGCCTCAAGAATTAGAGCCTATACAGCCTTCGTGGTTTACAACAAACACCTCATCTATTAAATGGTTTAAGCTAGCGGAAGACATTGTAGCCCTTCATCCGATTTCAGAGCGTAATGTGGAGGCATTCACCGAAAACAAGAAGATACGGGCGGGTCGACCCGACGCTGATTATCCAATCGTAAGACCTCGAGAAATTCCAAATTCGAATAATGCGCACCGTAATCTTCGATAGCAAAATTATAATTACTGCTAAAAGTCCGTGAATTAATTCCTAGATCTCGGGATGACGAAACTTGGATTGCACCGGCTGACTGCCTCAAGGAATCTAAGCAAGACGTGAAATTCGCAATTACCGAGACAATGAGTCTATCGCTCGAGGCATCGCATCGTGTCAGAATCGATTTTCGATGCGACTAAAGACACATATAACATGTACCTGGCAAATCATAAGTGCATGAAAGAGGTAAAACGCGAAAATCACGGGCCGAGGTGAGGCCACAATATCAACTGCAAGAGGGACATACATGTCATTTGTGAGCTTCGTTTTAAGCCTTCACAAAGGACGCAAATAGCAAATAGTGCTTTCTCCTTCATTTAATCAAAGACCAAAGGAAAAACGGGAAGAGCTTAATTGTACGCAGAGCTCAGTTTTCAAATTCTGTAGAGAGAGTCTCCGACTCTCTCTGTAAATACACGCAATCTACCGCCTGATTTTTGAATGTACAAGAGGAGAAAACGCT
The DNA here is from genome assembly GCA_016808115.1 of Tetrastigma voinierianum. Lineage (NCBI taxonomy): Eukaryota > Viridiplantae > Streptophyta > Magnoliopsida > Vitales > Vitaceae > Tetrastigma > Tetrastigma voinierianum. The sequence goes on along the minus strand of JAEQBH010007818.1, from coordinate 58,821 downwards.
CTACTTGTGCTAAAGTACTGCTGTGGGACCCCGAAGCCTGCGGTTTTTGACAACTCCAAGAGGTAGGATTCTCCCTACTTGATTTTATTCCTATTTTAAGTGTTTTTCGATGTTTTTGCTAGCCTGAGGTCTGAGGTTATTGATCTGTTCCAAAATATAATCGACCAGAATTTTCGGGATTTTTGTCACTGTGGACGTCTTAACCGAAGTGGGCTGTTTGTGTGGGAATTTGGCATTAAAATGCACGCTTGAGATGATAAAGGCCTGAATACAGATGGACGGCCCCAAATATGGGACCGAATTGATGCAAGGTTTTTCTTGAGGCCAAGGTGCAAACAGAATCGGCTTCTATGGTCAAGCTGGGTGTGGTTTGTTTAATTTGTGTGTTAAATGTTTGCTTGGTATGCTGGGGCCTGAACGTCATGATCGCGGTTCACTAAGTGAACCGCTGTTTTGTGATTTTCCGAGAATAGTAAACGAGGGTTTCACTATTCCCTAATGTTGTTCTAAAATATATTTTTTATGAAAATATCATACGGGCGAGTGGATTTAAATTAAATTACTGCGGTATGATCATTAGCCCAAGGAAAAGCTAATTTTGATGTGTGATTTAAAGTTTTATAAATATATTCATGTATATATATTTGCATGTGATTTAGACTGAATTTGAACTGATACATTTATTCCATATTAATCTACCATCCTAGGAATATAGGAACATTTTTAAAATAGATGAGTATAGAGAAACAAGTCTCGAGGGCAGTCTAAAATGTCAATTATCTGAGTATAGTCCAACTAAATAATAATATATCAACCGGCTCTGAAATGTCCAATATATATTTGTTTAATCGTGAGGGTAGTCCACAAACTAAATAATATATCAACCGTCGAGCGGCCCGCTGATATTTATTCACATCTGAGGGTAGTCCATTGTAAACAATTCATATATATCAATCGCTCTGAGCGGCCCAATTGGATATATATTCACCTGAGGGTCGCTTCACTAATAAAATAATAATTTCTACACAAGGCTTAGCGAGTGTGAGAGAGTCGGTGAGGACCCTGGATCCGGAAGCTGGTCATGTAGACATTCAAGTAGGACTGCGCATTTCACAATGTGTGTTTACTTTGGAACAGACCGCACTTGATGGCGAGTAGCCCACTCAGTGGCGAATCTCCCACGTAGCTTTAGCTCACCTCGCCGTGGGATCCCCCTTTCACAGTAATGTGGAGTGTACGAGAAAGTTCTCATCCTTGTAGATCTGATTAAAGAAAGCCTTGATTGTAGCTTTGGTTTAATGATATCTACATGTATTAGAATTTTCCCTAATTTAATATATGTTGTATAAGAGTAAAACATTTGAACTCTTGTAAACTATTAGTATATAATAATTCATAGCTAGTATGTATTATGAGTATCGCCAGGGGCCCGGCGGCCGTGATACCTATGTGACTTGATCTCTGGATATATTGAATATATTGACCGCCAGACAGGTTTCGAGTGCAGGTATTTTAATCGGGGTAGATTCCCGTACAAAGGAGATTCCCGCCCGATTTTCTAAAGTGGCGCCAGTAACCCGACCCTCCACTTGTATTCCGCGGTTGACGGTAGTCAACTGACTCCCGTTTTCAGCGCCACAGTTTGGTATCGAGCTAGGTATACGAATACCTAGTGGAGCTCTGTTTGGGTATCCATCACCACCAAGTGGTTTGATGGGAGAGAGATATGGAAACCAGGATAGGGTGCCTGGGCTTTCAGCCATGTCAGAAGATGCATCATCGTGTGGTTTGGATGTTGAGTTTAGGTATGAGATTACCTAGGAAAATCACGGGTTAACACTAGGACATTACGTGCACGTGTGTTAATGTGTTTTGTGGGATTTAGTGAATTATTGTGTGAGTGATGAAATATTGTATGATGGTGTGTATGCCATGTTGTATGCGTGTTAGAAATGTCGGTGCTATTGATTAGCACATAGGAAAGACATAGGTGTTGAAATTTTTTTATGAAGTTTTTAAGGCAGGTGTAAAACCTAACAAAGAAGTAAGAATGAAGGAAAATAAATTTTAATAAATTTATTGGATGAGAAAAGTGAAGAAAATAAATTTTTAAGAATTTATTTGATGTATTATGGAAAATGGAAAAAAAAAATATATTTTTTAAAAATATTTAAAAATCAAATAAAATCAAATAAAATTGATAAAATTTTCAAAAATAAAATTTTTGAAAATAAAATTTTGTTGAAAACAATATTTAAATGCAAATTCATTGCGATACACTGTTATATGATTAGTGTCTCGTGGTCGTGTTCATGCCCTAGAGACACCGTATTGATTTAACTACCATTTGAAGGCGTGATTGCCGTAAAGCGCGTAAGAAATTATATGCAAATGCGAAATGCATAGAAAAGGGTAAAATACTAAGGTTGCGGGGTTATGACCTTAGAGAATCGGATCATGAAAATGAACAAGAGCCTGTGAACCTTATAGAAATAAACTAATTGAGGTTAAAAACATGCTACCTAGAAAATGAACTGGCTCTGCCCATGTGTCAGCCCATGCCCATTAGTAAATCATGATCTCGTATTACTAGTTAGGATCAAAATGAAAATTATGAAGAATCGTGTAGCCATTCGGGCATACGTAGATATTAGTAGAGGGCGAGACGCTGCAGGGCGCCCACTCGGCAATCGGTCAGCACAACTAGTGTTCGACGCACACTTCGCGAGGTCGTAGGTATTACAAACAATGCCATAGCACAGTCGTAAAGCGTGTAGACAGAAGATCCTGCGAACTCCTGCAGGTTTAGTATGATTATCCTCCGACATTCACAGGGGGAAAAGATTGGATGGTGGACGACCATTGGTCCATGCAGATTGAGAAGGTGTTGAGGCTATGGAGATTACCTCTAACGCGATCAGATTAGCTAGCTGCGCTCTTCTGGGGCCTAGAAAATGAGGCCCAATGTGTGGAATGTGGCGGACCTCGTAGAGACTCCATAGAGTTGCCGCACGTGAATTCTCCTGTGGCTTGAAGCAGAACGGGTACGAATGTCGAGGTTGGGAGCGATCTCACTCTACCACGGTGACTTGGAGGATCACGGACATGTCGGAAGTTCGATGTCATCCTAAGGATGGACTGGTCGACAGCTTACGTGATCGTTATCGGACAAAGGAAGGCAGGAGGGTTACCGCCTGGCAAGGTGATCTGCACTCAGGTTGTACTCGTGGGGCAAGCACGATATTTTGCCCTGCATTGCATATGAATCCAAGCTAGTGGATACCGCTGGGTTAGCTACGAGCCTTACTCCTAGAGGACGAGGTGAGACCCACTTTAGATCTAGACCGAAAGTGGTTTGCGAGTACGCGAATATTTTTCCGTATGAGCCACCGGACTACCTCCACATGTGGATGTAGACTTCTGTGACGAGTTACACCGGGTACTCTCAACCATCTCTATGATTCCACATAGGATGGCAACGGCTGAGTCAGAGGAACTCGTAGTCCAAATACAGGATCTATTTATGGGTTTATTAGACCGAGCATCTCACCATGGGGCGTCCGTTCGTTATAAAAGAAGTGACAAGATCCTTCGATCGTGCATTGACTACGCAATGAACAGAGTTGTTTATCAAGAATTCCAGACCCATTACCGAGGATTGATGATTTATTTGACTAACTGAGAGGAGAGTCTACTCCCATGATGTATCTTCGCACCGTTACCATCAACCGAGGGTTAGGGGAGATAGATATCCCCAAGACGGCGCTAGACGCTACATGTGGCACTTTGAGTTTACTTGCGATGTTTTTAGATGATGAATGCGCCACGCATTCATGGATCTCATGCATAAGGTGTTCTAACCTTATCTAGGATCGCTTTGTCGTAGTCTCGTGGATGAGATTTTGATCTACTCCCAACAAAGTGGAGCATGAGTATCACTCGAGGATTGTTTTAGTTTACTGCTAGAGGATTCATCAATAGACGCTTGTCTGGGTAAGTACGACTTTACTTACCGGGAGTAGAGATTTTTGGGACACGGTGGTGTTGGCACATCGTGGAGGCCACGACCCAGAGAAGGTTAAGGCAATGATGTCGAGGCGGTCGACCGAGAAGGTTAAGGAATGAGCGAATCGGGAGACCTATGTCAATCTTCTAAGAGATACGTAGTTGATTTAAATGGGTATACAGAGACGGAAAATGCAATGGGTTGTCCATTCAGATTATAGATTTACCCGGCGGAGGACTCCATGGTTAGACTACCACTATAGAGAGGGTAACTGAGGATACCGAAACACTCCAGATACCGCAGCATAGGGCCAAGAGGGGAGGATCAATTTTCTCCCAGTTCAAAGAGGCGCATGACTTCGTCACACTCAGTTTCGTGACTAAATATGATCATATGAGGACGGATTTCCCTGCAGAGTCAGATCCCAGACTTTGGACAAAGATACCTTAAGAATGTAGGGATCAGAGAGTATATAGCTTATTCCTCCACACCAGTAAGGGCGGGAGAATGAGTTCGGGCTTTCTCGGTGGTAAGGCACACACCCCGCTGAAGCACGATGTGCCAAGGGGCGAGGTGGGCCGGCCGTGACAGATCAGAGCGCGCGACGGCGCAAGGGTGGACTTTAGCGTGTAGACTCCATTGTCATTGACAAAGGTTTGACATTGATGAGTCACAACCATCGCATTGCCAGCAAGATCAGACCTGTGCCGAGCTGTCATACCTCGACACCTTATTGATTTGCCAGAGGTTACTACTTCAGAGAAGCCAAGTATAGATGTTCTTCCCCTAGGGTAGTGGTGAGAGTTGACCCGATAAGAGGTTCGATTATGAGTGAGAAATCTCTTTATTTACTTCATAAGTGACCTCAGTATCGGTCGTAGATGGAATTATCGCGTCACGCACCCAGAACATCACATCAAGTCAGTGGTGCACAAGATGGTTGGCTCCACCACTCTTGGTGAGTGTGGGTCGAAGGTCTTAGGACTACGTCCAAAGAAGACCTATAGTTGAATGGGTGAATGCAACAGCCCGGCGTGTCGGCCGCTATGTCATATTAAAACACGCTAAATTCATTTAGACGAGTTTATGATAGAGCCGGAGTGACTCGAGGTTTGGATACCTTTTGTGAAATTGCATTGGGAGTGCTGCTGAGCTGGCAAGAGCTGGTATATGGATGTCATTCATGACACGGACTAGGTCGACGGCCCAGCGACCGCCAAGAATTGTGACCCCTGAGAGGTTACAAGTTACACACCAAGCATAGTAGGTTACGCATAGAGCAGACAGATCGCTTCCACTTCATGGACGCAAATTTTTTAAGGAGGGAAAATGTAAGACCCGAGAGTTCCAACCAATAATGGCAAAATCGTAATTTGACAGAAAATATGAATACAAAGTCCTAATTAATTCCTCAGATCCGTGGGATGACGAAACTGATTGCAATCGCTGAAATCGCCTCACAAACTAGTTAAAGCACGTAAAATTTCGCACTTTCCGAGACAATGAGTTTCAAATACGCCGGTGTATCGCTATCATAGTAGTCAGAATCGGTTTTCTGTCAACAAAGGATATATACATGGTCGCATTCATGTTTACGAAAGTATAAAACGATGAAATCACTGTTTATGAAATAATATCAAACTGTAAAAAAAGAGGACATACATGTCATTTAGAGCTAATAAGCCACAGCGACTAACAAGAACAAGGCTCCTTCATTTAACTAAAGACCAGTTAAAAAACGGAAGAGCTTAATTGGGGATGCGTAGTTGAGTTTAAATTTGTAGAGAGAGTCTTTGATTCTCTCAAATACACGCAATCTAGGGACCGGTCGATTTTTAATGAGCAAGAGGAGAATGCTCTACGCGGAGCAAAGATGCAGGACCCTGGTTTATGGAATTGACAACTCCAAATAGGTATATTTCTCATTTGGATTTATTCCTATTTTGAAGTGTTTCATGTTTCGCGCTCGAGACCTGAACGAAAGCGATCATCCCAAACACGGGACCTAATCGCGGAATTTTCTCGATTAAGTAATGTGACTGCCCGTAACTGAAGCGGGCTGTTTAGGGAATTTGCATTAAAATGCATGCTTGAGATGATACAAAGGTCGAATGGGTCAGAGGATCGTCCCAAACATGGGACCTAATTGACGCAGCGTTTTCAGCCGGCGCGCACCGTAATCGCCGCTGTATTGCTGGGTGGGTTTACGTTTAACAGCAAATGTCGCTGGTATGTCGGGCCCGAATGGTCGGATCGCGTCACCGCTTAACCGGTGAGCTTTTAGTGACGTGAATAGTAAACGAGGGTTTCACTATTCCCTAATAGTGTTCTAAAAAATATATATTTTTGTAAAAATACGTGTTGTCAGAGGATTTAAATTAGAATATTTGTAGAGATCATTGAACAATAGCTAATTTTGATGTGATTTGTGTTTATAAGAGATTTATATGTATATAGTTTTCTGTGCCAGTGATTTGCATCAATTGAACTATACAGAGGATTCATATGCACTGGAACATCCTAGAATATAGGAATGGGCATGAGATGAGTCTGTGAGAAACAAGTCCTGAGGGTGTCTAAATGTCAATTATCTGAGGTAGTCCAAACTAAATAATATAACCGCTTTAAAGTGCCCATTGATATTTATTTCATCTAGAGGGTAAATCCATTGAACTAAATAAATATATCAATTATTTAGAGCGCCAGCTTGATATTTATTCAACTGAGGGTAGTCCACAACAATTCATATATATCAACTGCCAGGAGCGCCCACTGATATATATTCATCTGAGGGTCGCCTAATTAATAAAATAATAATTTCATACAAGGCTTAGAAGCAGTGTGAGAGAGCTCAGGTAGAGGACTCCTGGATCCGAGTTGAGCATGATATTCATGAGATCATATTTGCTTCGAATGTGTTTACTAATATCAGACTGCACTTAGACGTGAGTAAATTACTTAGGCTTAATCTCCTAATGAGCTTTAGCCTACCCTTCACAGGATCCCCTTTCACAAAGTGCACAGAGTACAGGAGAAGCGTCATATCCTAGAGACTGTGGATTGTGAAGAAAAGCCGATTGTGGTTGCTTGACGATATCTACAGTATTAGAATTTTCCTACTTTAATATATGTCAGATAAATATAAAACATTTGAACTCTTAACTTATGAAGAGAATAATTATAAAGAAGGTATTATGAGTCAGCCAGGCCCAAGTGGCTGGGATGCATTCAGTGTGACTTGGATCTCTTGGACATATCAATTATATCGACCTGCTGACAGCACATGTGTGGTTTAATCGGGCAGAGCCCCGCACAAAGGAGACTTCGTCGATTTTCTAGTGGCGCTCAACCCGACCTCCACTTATTCACAAGCCGATGTAGTCACCCAGACCCCAAGCCTGGGGCCACATCCACAGCCGAACGTTTCGAACCCTCCTCTGCCAGGCTACAAAAGACATGAGTTTGCTCAAAGACAAGAGGGCGCATTAATGAAGAGGCCTAAGTCTCCAAAGGAAATCATAGCGAGCACTCGAATGGTTAGCTAACGTTGTTCGCCAAAAAAGCAAACACAGCGGCATTTCATCGATTTCAGACATCAACAGGACTCATTGAAGATAAACTTCCCTCACCTTCTGATTGACTTCATACGACGCCATGTACGGGCCATAAACTCCTCGCCTTCACAGACGCCTTCCTCGGTTACAACCGCATCAGCAGACGTGACCCCAATGATCAAGAGAAGACCTTATTTGCTACCAGTCGTGAAATCCCATCACACAAGTAATGCTCCTTTCTGATTGAAGAATGCAGGCGCCACCTACCAAAGGATGGTGAAAAAGATGTTCCAGAAACAAATTTGGAGCATTATGGAGGTATACAGACACGCCGGGTAAAACCCGGTGAAAGACGAAGCCCACATAAACTGATGGCCGGTATCCTGCGCCCGAAAAAAGCTAATATAGCGTTAAACTCGCGCAACGCGCCAGAGGTTCCACGAGAAGTTCTCGGCTTTATAGTCAACAAATGAGAATAGAGGTAAACCCAGTATAAGATAAAGTCCGCATTTGATATGTCAAGCCCGCTAAACATTAAAGACGCTCAACGCCGACAGAGGATAGCCGCCGGCTTACTCATCTAGGCCAGCGATAGTCGTCACCTTCTTCGTGCTCGGAAAGGCTTTCCAATGGGACGAACATTGCCGTGGAGGCGTTGGCGGTACTTGGGGGTTCCACGTAAGTTCTCCTATTCTGTGTGCACTGCAGCAGAACTCCTCACTCTACTAATTTGCCGCATTTTGTAATTAGGTCGCTTTGTAAAGAGAGTGGCAACAGGAAAGCAAAGAATGGTTTACTATTATAATAGCTCTGAGGGAGCAGAGGAGAGGCACCCAAAGATGGGAAAAAGTTGATCTTCAAGGCAGAATCGTTTCAACTCCAACCCATTTCCAAGCCTATACCGTCGTGTCCCAACCTAATATCCGGCGAAGTTACAAGCATTTTCATAGATCGTACACCTGAAGGTCAGATAGAAGGTACAGCAGCAGCTGCGAATTCCTGACATCGTACAAACCAAGGACAACGTGTGCAGGCAGTTCAGTGATTTCATTAGAATCTGCATTTAAGATACTTATGAGTAAGCTACCCAATTGGCACCACTTTCCCTATCCTGAATATCCGCCGATTTTGCCGCGAACGTTTCATGGAAGTGGTGCAGGTGGTTGATCCTAACCTCTCGACGGATAGATAATAATACACCCTCGATTCGGCTGCTTCCCCATTAACAGGCCACATTTAGTCACAGTAGTTGACTCAACCGCTCACTGGTTAGAAGACACCGGAGGCAAGTAACGACTTAATCGGGGGTGGTGAAACAGAGGGAAGATCACACAGGGGCCAAAGGTGAGAAGATGATCTATATTCGTAAGGTGCGAATTAGCGTAGTTAGTGCCAGTTCAGCCGTATGTTATAAAGAAACTCTCGGCGCGAGTGCCCCGCCAACCGCGACAACGGCAGAAGACGGAAGCGTGCCGATACTTGCCGAACATCTCCCAACTCGCATCAATGAAGAAGAGGCCCCCAGGATGTCCGAAAGGAAGCTGGATGACCCTATCTGGGATCACCTGCTAGAGGGAACATTACCAAGTGACTCCTCGGGCGAGGCATCCAAACTCGTAGAGCAAGGCCTACGAGGTTCACCATTCATCGAGACTCTTATAAACGAGGCTTTTACCATCCTGGCGCTCGGGAAAGCGGCAGGACGCCTGACACTATGTGCTCAGGGAGGTACACGAAGGTATATGTGGCAACCACATCGGAGCTCGGACCCTAGTAGGAAAAACCTTGAGGCAAGGGTATTATTAGCCCACAATGCTCAAAGACGCGATAGAATTTGGGCCGCTCATTCCTTCTTGGTCCAATTCGATTGGTAATCCGAACTGCTTCTTGGTGCGAAACATATACCGGACTCTTTATTTTTATTTTTTCGAGCATAACTCTATACCCGTGGGTATACAAATAATTTTGTGACAACCAAAAAGTCATTCATGATATACAAAGGAGCTACCACTGGAGTGGTAACCATTAAAATCTCTACACATATGCTAAATCCTAATTACTTATACAATTACTTATACATGTACATATCTAATATAAACATCAGAGATTTATGAAAAGGCCGTGAGCACTCTATCTCTCGATTTGCCCGTATCACTGTGTGGAATGTCCCGTCCCTTTATCTCCTCTTCAACACTCACACTTGATTGAACACCCGTGCTGCTTTACGCTTAATGGGAATATATGCATGCGAACCCACCAATAAACACAATCGGTCACTATCTTTTTACATTACTTATGCATATAACTAAGTCTATTCTTATGTGTATTTCAAACTCATCATATTGTTATTCAAACAACTTATACATATATAAATGACAATCAGAATCCATATCAAGTCATATTAGATACATACAGAGTCAAATCAACCAATACCAAAAACATATTACTCTTATCATTATCATTTTTGGCTTATATTAACTCTCTTAGCAATTATTGCCATGATCTCGATGCCCGCTTTTAAAACATTTTGTTTTCGCTTTAATAAATTTTCATTTTTTCAAAAGTGTCGACTAATCTCATTGACCTTAAGTATATCCAAGCCGGAGCCCTAAGCATCTCGACGCTTTCACACCAAAACATTTATTTCGCTCTATTAAATTTATTTGTATGTCGCGACTCGAATCCTCGACTCGAATCTTGTCAGCGATCTAAGCCGGAGCCCTACATCTGACATTTTCAATTATCTTTTCCAAAACATGTTGTTTATGTTATTCTATTTCCGACCTTAATTGCCTAAAACACTTCTTTCTCGGCAATCCCATGACCATTTAAAATTCAAAAGACCTATAACCTTCACACTTAATAACATGCATTTACAAATAATGCTATTTACTCCACATAAACTCATGTTACTAATTTTCGATGCTTTTATTACTTTACACATCATTTATAATATCACAAATATGCATTTTCAATGCAATAATCCAATTATTAAATTCTAATTTATGAGATTTAAGCATACACATAAAAATCCCATTTACACTCACATTGTTGTTATTTCATTTTGACTATTTAATCTATTTCGACCTGACCCGCTTTAATGAATCCCGCCTTATCATTATCTCTAAGAATGTGCCCACACATTTTACACCGTTCTCCCATCATGACGGATGCCGTTATGTATCCTGACACGGGTACTTGACTGCTTTCCCATCATGACGGATGTTGCCAGCGTGATCCTGAAGACAAGCAGACACTATCTTGCTTCCCATCGCGACGGATGCTGCTTGGTGCATCTCAAACACGTGGTATCACTGACCGCTTTTCCTGACGCGACGGATGCTGTTTGGTGCATCCCGACACGTGGTATCACTTAAATGTCATACGCCATTAAGACGGATGATGATTGGTGCATCCTGCCAAGTGGGACTTTTCTTCAATGGCATACGCCATCATGACTGATGTCGCATCGGGCATCCCGGGCACATTAACACTTCCTCGGTGCTCGCGACTCGACGACGCTGGCATCCCGCCGCTGCCTATTCCATATATCAATTAATTCACATTTATGACGAACTCGTTTAATGGACCTACTTATCATCATTCATATTCATTCAGCCTTTCAACATCTATTCATTATAATCACTGTATTATCTTTCAAAGATATACCAATCTATGAAGATTATTCATAAACTCATTCACATTTTCTATTCAATGTGATACTCATTGCTCCTCGCATACTCATTCATAAATACCATTATTCACGCAGTTTATTCACAGATAATTATTCACGTATACTCATTCATAAATACCATTCATAATTCATTTACGCATACTTATCAATGATACTTCATTCATACACTCATTCACATATTCATTCATGTACCATTCATGTATACTCATTCGTAAATTCATTTATTTATACTCATTCAATGATACTCCTATAATTTGGTTATCATTTTCTCAAGAGATAGATAGTTACCATATCACACACATTACTGCTCGCTTTATTACATTGCCTCTCATGTTCACAATCATGTTTCAATTGTTTTCATTTTCATTTTCCATAATCATTTTCATGTTTCAGAACACATCTACATTTTTCATTTTCTACATTTTCCTGTTTCATGCCTATTAAGCATATGCAGAATTTCATATTCTTGTGAAGTATGATGTATGTGGAATCACACCTCATTCATATATTCTTATTCACTATGTATTCATTTTACTTAGAAGTGAATTGAATCCAATCGGATCATCCAAATTAGTGGCGTGGGTGATTATGCAACTAAGGTCGGTTTACCGATTACCCCCGACTGCTGGTACATCGCATTTTTTCCAGGGTCTTAACTTCATATTTTGACACCAGGTCCTTGCAATCATTTAAATCTATAAAGTAGTGGTCTCATCTTAACTGGAATCACCTTCCACTCGAGTGATCTGACTCAAGTTACGTCCAAACAACTAGGACTTTCTATGTTCAACATTCGAAACCAGAATTTGGCTTGCACATGGTCCTACCTTCGAGTGGATTTCAAATACACGAGCAATACTTGACAAATGTCTATTTCATATGGACGGTTTTCTGAAGTCTATTTTACCTGGCTACTTGAACGCCATTCATAAATCGGATAATAAAATGAGGAAGCAGTAAGAAACATACAAAACTAAGTTGAAATTGGGAAGCAGAACAGGTTGCACTCCAAGATACGCCTAACCTGCACTCCGCACAAGTCACAAAACGACCAGAACACAAGTTGTACCGGTACAAGTTCCACCTGTACCAGTAAAGTCTCCTCGGAAGCAGACCAGAGAGCCTGCATTTTCCTACATTTTTCTCCACACAAAGTTTAACACCCAAAACAACTCTGTACTCCTCCATACACCCCAAACCATTTCAAATTCAATTTAGTAAACTCTTTCACGTTAATAACTACCTATCAATTGAGATCTTCTTCAAAATTTTCATGAATTTCTTCCAAAACCTTTCAGCGCGAAGGTTAGGCCCATCCTCAACAAAAACATGAATTTTAATTAGGTTTATTTCCAACCCTAACTGGTTTCACACACCTAACTGTGAGTCCCATGGCTAAAGGAAGCGATTCCCTTATTTTTTCTTGCGCTATTTGTGAAGCCATAGTTAACCCCACTTCAATACACTAATAGATGAAATCCCACAAACCTTGTGTTAGTAAACCACAACCACAGACCAAACAAACCAAGGATCCATACCAAAATCCAAGTTCCAGAGTACTACGTTAGTAGTTCATAATTTTGTTATATTGAGCTCCTCCTCCTTCTCTTTCTCTTTCCTCTCTTCCTCTTCCTCTTCTTTCTCCTTCTCCTTTTCTCTTCCTTTCTTTTCAGTTCTCGTTTGTTTCCTAAAATGAGAACACCAAATTGGTCTTAAATCCCTTTTTTGCTTTAAGGCTATGTTTGGCCAAGTTTAAACTTCATTTTTTTGCTTAAGTTTCTCTTAATTGGATCTTGGTCCCCTAATTTCTTCATTTCTATTCCATCTTTTCAATTGCCTTAAATCCCATAACTTCTTCAGATTTTAGATCATTCTTTTCAAATCTATATTAGTAAGTATAATAATTTGTTTTATGCCTTTCTCATATCCTCATGCAGTAAATGACTTGATTTACCTTCTTGGTTTATGATCACTTCCCAGTCTATCGCTTATTTCCTAAAATTCATTTAGCTTTTGTATTTATACCTAAAAACAAGTCCTAAACTAAGGTGGGTATACTTGGGTGTTAAGGTGATCTGGTCAGAAAATGTAAGATCTATTAAGAATTACTTTACAATCTTCTCACCTCCATCCGAGCCGCACCGGCGATCACAAAGCCTAATTTTCTTCAAAGAATAGTATCGCGATATATTGGGACCTCTACCTCAAGGGTCACGTAAATTCTGTCATCGCGGGTTGCTGAATATTTTACCAATGGTCGAGGTCAACTTTTAGCAAGATCCACGTGAGCGCAGGTACGTAGCCTCGCATGCCGCCGCGGTGAATATGCGTAAGCTTTTAGATCCCGGCGGTCCTCGTGTCCGAAGCAATGGTGGTAATCTGAATAATCCGTAGTTCATGAGATTTAAAACTGAGCTCTAATAAGTAGAAATCCATTATTCGCCCTCAACTTATCCATGCAACAACTATGCAGAGGTGTCACATATAAATAGATCTCTAAGACATCACTTGAAGATCTAGAATCTGAAAGACTGGGTGCTGAAATGGTAGAGAAATTTCCTCAGGCATTACGCAGTGGCTATGAATGTTAAGTTTAAATTTCAACTGTAGAGACCCCATTAGCTTGGGCCTCGCATGGCAGTCCCCGCCGAGGTCTAGGAGTGAAATCACCACACGGAATTCAAAGATCAAACGGAACTACAGAAAGCTCTTGTCAACCCGACCCCTGGGAAGGGAAATGAGCAGCCTCAGTTACGGTCAGACTTAACACAAAGAATTGGGCGATATCTGATCCTAGTGGCTGCAACCTGGCTGAAGCCCAAGACCGATTTTGAAAACCTCAACAGTACAGGGACCCACATGGAAAACGATCCACTAGAAGGCATCTTAGAGAGTCCAGTCGCGAGGTCCACTGGTAACATTCATAAACTTCAACCAAAGAAGGAAATCCTTCCCGCACCAGCTGAACTGAACACTTCAAACAAAGTCTCTAACAACATTTAAGAACTTTATGCTGGGAAACAGAAGGTGATCCAATCATCCTGATTCGGGCCACACTTTAGATCCATTTTAAAGCTATTTGAATAGCTGTAAGAAATGCTGCCATTAAGCGCACATAGCCAGAGCCCTGACTGGCAACTGGGGGGAGAAGAAACATTAATTTAAAATAGATTGGCCTTTATTTCAGAGCTGTACTGAAATAAATTTATACAGCAGCGGAGGTTACAACCAACTCATAGAATACAAACTCCTTCCACATCCAAAATCATGTTGGTTAAAACCATTCACTTGGTCACTCCGCTGTGGAAAACAAAAGAAAGAGAGGGTAGAGAGGAAGGAGAGAAGAGAAGAGAAGAATGGTAGAGAAAGGGAAAACTGAGTTTGATCTAAAAGCCTCCTAGCTGACAACGCTCTCCTGATTTCAAGCTTTCAGAAGACAGTTCATGATCATCAAAAGAATAGAACAACACACCCCAGGAGGAACCAGGAAAACTACAACCTCATGGTAGGTGACATCACACTAAATTGGTCACCATCAGATCATCATAAGATACAGAGACCAGTGAAGAATGCTTAAACTCTGATGCCATCACTATGACTACTCTACTGTTCAAAGAGCATCATGCGAAGATAGCACCACCACAGAGGGATTGCCACTGATGAGGTCATCTGGTAGTTCAAAAACACTCCTGGCCCAACTTCCACAGATTACAACAGCTGCATCATTTTCCAAGAGGCAGAAGACGAAAGGATCTTGAGCACACAGGAGCCCAGGAGTCAAAACTGCTGCAGAGATGGTTCACAGCCTCTGGAGCCCACAGATAAACCCGTGAGCTATCAACGCAGAGGTCCAATGCCCTGATCAAGAGTTCTGAACCAGCAAGAGCTCAAACAGAGTGGCCCAGGGCCTGAGTTCAGCCTAACCCCAGATGTTCTAATGCCCAAAGATGGTTCCTGGGAACACCAGAGTCACTGGGCCACAGAGTGGTCTTAGCGCCCCTGAGCCCAATAGTTTAACCCCACAGAGTTTAACAAACAGAGGTCTAGCGCTCTAGAAGTCTGATTAGTCAGCTCTATACAATAATAGGTCAGGAGGGTCTTAACCCAGAGCTTAATGTACCACCAGAGGGTCTGCGCCCCGGAGCCCCAAATAGCCCAACCCAGAGCGCACAAGATGAGGGTCTTAGGCAGCCTGAGGTCAGAGTCTCAGCCTCGCACAGCCTAATATAACCTAAGAGCTCAGGAGCTTAACACTGGCCGCACAGATAGTCTGAGCTGCTGAGCCTCAGTGAGCCCAATCCTCACAGAACAAATACAGCGGGGCCTACAACGTGAACACAAGAACAACACCCATAGGGAAACAGTGCTGACAAAGAAATTAATCATGAATCTAGTATATCAACAAACAAATAAGGATAGAAGAACACAAACCTGAGGTTCACCAGAGTCACGCCAAAAAAGAGAAACGAAACCATCGTCGAACTTAATTCATAAGATGCAGACCGCACAAGATTTCGAAGGTTAGAGGGCGAATTTTTAGAACGCTGGACGCGCACAATCAGCCTCGAAAACACCTCGCTCCAGACAATCCCGCACTCGGCGATCCTTCCATCCTTCCTCATCGTAAGCCGATGTTTGAACCCAGTCTGGGAAGTCAAGCGCCCGACGCTAGCTGCGCTTTTCACTCAGCTCATCGAGACAGACTCCATCTTAAGCCCGCTATCACTTCGCTCCCACAGCCTGGGCAGAGTTTCTGGTCTCATGAACATCCGGCCTTCCGCCCGAGCCCCCACAGCATTCCACAGAGTTACCCCGCTCTAGAGCTCTGGAGGCCCTGGCCCAAGGTCGCCATCTGGCCCACACAGCATGTCACCTTTCGGGACTACCAAGAACCTCCTCTGCCACCCGTAGGCCTCATCTCTAGCCACCTCATGTCCTCTCCGGCCTCTTTATCCCCGCTCAGACCCGCCAGATCATATGTTTCTGGCTGCACCTAGTGTTTCACTTAGTCTCCACGATTCTCTCTATTCGGGTCAGAACACCAAACGATCCCTGGGAGGCCTGCAGCTTGAACCCTGAAGGCCCAGCGACTCTCGTCGCCCGGCAAAGCCCCAGGTTGGGCCTCGGCCCTCCACTAGCTCTCAAGGTCACCACTGTAAAAAGATATCTAAACTATTAACCAGCATCGGGCCTAGCAAAAAGGTCGATGAAAGCACTTCCGATATTACGCCGTGAGACTGGGCCCTGCCACAGGAAGAGCTTTAGCGCCTCCACTGTGTGGCACCCAATTCCTCCCATGCAGAGAGTCACCAGAGTATGAACAAACACAAAGAAGCTCCGTATGAGAAAGGAAGAGAGGTCTTCATCCCCATGAGCTCCTGAAAGATCAGCACTCCACACCATCCCCCAGGACATTGATGAGGCAGCACACCTCGCCGATGGTGGAATCTGACCGAACAGGAGAACCTCGTGGGCCACTCACCCTCCCCCGAAGAGTCTCCAGCACCCGGCCAAGTGGGACGGCTGTGATAGAAAATAGCCCCCACTCAGACCAACCCGAAAGTAGGGTGTCTCCTCCCAAGAGTTCTGAGGTTTCACTTCATCTCTTTCTTTCTTTCTTTCTTCTTTCACAAAGACCTCCAGTAACTAAGCTTCTCCTGCAAGAAGCATAACAGTAGTCTCAAGAAGGGTGGCGCAAGATTTGGGGACGAGTCACTGACGGAAACGAAGATCTAGAAAGAAGCCTGGGCAAACTACTTCCAGACGATCCGTGATTATCCAACGATATTATGCTCAGAACAGGTGCGGGCGACTAATGCACTTCCGCCACCTCCTTGCCTCGAATCAGATCGTCAGCACTCAAGACCATGAGACCAAAGCAATGTTAGAAAACATCCCCAGACTCTCAAACAAGAAAAACCAACGCAATGAGCAGCCTGTATGGGAGGCTCCTGGTAGTTCGCACGTCAATGCCAGTGTGTCCTTCATCAAAGGACTGTGCATCTCAATGACTCAGCTTCACTAATCCAAAAAATAACGTTCCTTCTAGAACTTGTAGAAAAGATTTGGGAAGGTTCGAATGATCATAACTGCGCCTGAGCGCCGAATATAAAAAAGAAAAGCCTCTCTACGCCTCCTTACGACTGTCTAAGAGTAGGGCAACAATTAGAACACCCACTTGTCCCTAAAAACCAACAACTAACAGAACACCCAAAGTCATGAGAAAGTCGAGGAGTATCGCCAGATGTCATAACCCTTTTATAAAAAGGATGGCAAGAGCTTTGAGGCCGCTTCAAACGCCACCAAAAAAGCACACACCATCTTAGGCACTTCGAGCAGAACGTGGTCAGCACGCCGTGCAGCACCAAATTGATCTCAAACAGTCCACACCAACTGAAAACCCACCCGCGATAAGACTGAATTCGACCAATCACCACTCCAAGATTCTAGATGGAAAAGTTTCTCAAACACGGAAAGTTTACCGGAGACAATTTTCACTTTTGCCTCATTTTTATCCATAAAGATGCTCGAGCAAACTCATTAACCAATTACAATGCAAATCCTAATCCCCCTCGCTTCTGGGCCCTCCCAACGAGATGCTCCTACAGACTACTCCCTTGCTACAAAACTGGAGGAGTGATCAGGACTCATGAGGTACGCAGGATACAAGGAAAAAGGAATCAAGGAAAGGAATCCCAACCGAAAGACGCCTGAACCCCAAGACTTCTAAAACCAAAGACAAAGGAGAAGAAAAGACGTACTGGGCTTTAAACAAGACATGGACACCAATGCGAGATACTGCTAGACCACTAAATTCAGAACACTACTGACAAGATTCAAGAAAAGGAAGTACAAATTTGCGTATAGCAAAAAGTTTAAGAACAGAGAACAGGTGCGCATTTGCCAAGGACCATAGCTGGGCATTCACAATGTAAATAAACGAAAAAATCTCCAGAAGGCATCATTGTCACCGATTGAACACTCAGGTCAATCAAACCCTTCCCTTTAATAGCCACGTGGGAATCACGCATGATCCGAAGTAATGAGGGCATACGCCGCTAGCAGGAAAGGTCAAAGAAATCGAGAGGCTTGAATAACAGCAGAGTTTTGTGACGCAGTTTAAACTCAGGATTAAAGAGCAGTCTGGGCACTCACAGTTATGCAGGCTCCCAATCATCCCTAATTGAAGTCAAAACAAGGGGCCAGTCAACTTGCCCCTTAAAGACCGGCAGCCCAAGGACCTCAGACAGTTAAAAAACAATCTAATCTCTAACACTGTGCAGTAGACATCTCCAATCACCCATCAATTATCCCTTATTAATCGGTCTACGATAAGAAAAGAAATCTTCCCACCCAATGGAGAGTATCGATCATCCTCCAATAAGGGAAAGATAGCGACTCGTGTCTGTCCAATCAACCAGGAAAGCACAAGATCATCCCTTATAAATATCGAGGCCAATTAATTTGAAAGTGTATCGCAAACATACACCCACTCTACTCCTCGCGTTATCTTCTTTCCCACCTAAAGAATCAGATTTCAGGCACGAGGTCACCCCAGCAGCCCCCACCGATCTTTTGAGCTTTCGTTGCGTAGGAGCCCACGCTCAGACAACCCGATCGCCAAATAACTTCGCCAAAGACGCCAAATTTAGTTCGCGAAAAAGCATCATGAAAATAATCCTAATATAAATGTAGCTTTTTTCCACATGAGCAAGATGAATTTAAAATAGTTCTTCAAAGACATTTTCTAAAAATTGAAATCGAAGTGTCTCTTCGCTTTGATTCAAAACTTTCATAAAATTATGAAGGTAGTATTTCTTCAAAAGATTAGTTTTTAGCATAACATTTGATAATTCTAGAGTATAGTTCTAAGAGACACTTTCTAAAATCCAAAACTAAAGTAAAGTCTTCAAGAGACACTTTCAGTTAAATTCAAATAAATTATAGAAAGTGTCTCCATTCAAAAGATATTTAAAATGTTAATTCGTAATTTCAAATTATAAAAGTGTCTTTTAAAACTAAACACATAAAAATGTCTTTTCAGTTAAGACACTTTAGTAACATTTCAACAATCTAGAAATGTCTCTGAAGACACACTTTAAGTTTAAATTCAAATTTTTAAAAAAGATAGAAAATGTTCATTCAAAGATATTTTTTAGTGTTTTTCAAGAACATTAGCATTTGCCTTTCAAAAGACTTTAAAAGATAATATTTCAATAATTTAGAAAATGTATCTAAAAGACATTTTGTCATTGTTTTTAAAAATTGTTTTTTCCAAGAGGCACTTTCTAATACATTCAAAATTTTTGAAAAGTATCTCTTCAAAAGACACTTTTGGTGTAAAATTTTCAAATTTTTTGAAAGTGTCTTTCCAGAAGACACTTTCCACATGACAAAAGCTACATTACATTTAGGAATATTTCTAATCATATTATTTGAGAATTTTTATTTTTATTTTTTTACACCAAATTCTAAAACCCGCTTGAGTGGTGGACTTACAGCAAGGTCTCAATTATTATTATTATATTATTCATATTATAATATATTAATGATTCCAACATCACACAATATATCCATTCTTGGTCTTAATTATGTATTTTCCTCTGCTTATTATATTGTTTCCAAAATTTTATTTTGTAAAATTTTAAAATTTATCTAATAATTTATGTGTTTTTAAAAGAAAATAATTTTATAGATTCAAACTAGTAATACATCGATAGAAACATAGACACCAAATCGCTCAAGAAGAAATAATACCATAGAACTAATAACATAATAAATCGCTTTAAAAGCCTACAAATTCGAGATAATATTATGTCATTAAAATACTTACAATTCTGGGGTTTCCATAAGGTATCGAGTTGTTAGATCATTTGATCTATTTTATCGCTCTCGTCTGATCGAATTGATTTATTCGTTTAAATCACCATACACAAAATAAACGTCAAAACAGAGATACCATGCAAGAAATGTGTGAGGTTTGACAAAATAAAATAAAATCTATGAATAAACTAATTTTAATATTAGAGAAGAGTTTGATAGAAATATGTAAAAATAGGTGATTCTTGAGGTAAATAATGACAAAATCATCCCTACTGTTTACGAAATAGAGTGGCTGTAAGAAGAAGTTGCATAAAAATACTGTAGTTTTTGAAAATACAACATAATAAATTCAAATTTTATGTGTTATAAAATAGAAAAATGAGTAAATTATATAAGAATTGTTCAAGATTTATGACCATTACATTTTTGCAGTATATTACTATGTTTTTGTATATTATTTGTTCACTATGTATGAGTGTTATAGTAGATGTGCAGTGCTGAATGCTTAATATTTTTAAAGGCTTTAAAGGAAACCCCTTAATTAGGTTAGAAAACAAATATAATACATATACATAATCATAATAGAAAGTCATTAACATTATGTAACACAGCAATACAACTAAATGACAAAATATTAAATTATTGTATTATTAAACATACATTTGTGGTCACCATATATTCATAAAGATGCTTAATGTTATGAAGCAATATTACTGTTAAAGAAATAGTAATAGAAATTCATAATAATTTAGATTACTTATTTATTCGGTATAGAAAGTTGTTGTCAGTAATTCAATGATATATAAATGTCTCAGCTTATAAAGTATAAATTTTCACAAACATTACATATATCCCTTCCTGAAAATTTAACCTCATTTTCTCTTATAGCAATTTTTTCTGCATGAGAAGTGATTAATTCAATATCGTCTCGGCAACCAATTTACAATAATATCTTTGTTATTATTTTATTTCAATTAAGTAGCTATTTCGTTACGCATGGTTTAATTTGTTTTTCGTGATTTTGTTGTCATCAGATATGCACGATGGTTTTATATCGCCTGGTAATGACCATAGATTTCGATCGTTTGACTTCCTGAACGCTGTTGCAGGGTCTTGATCGCCGATTCCATGAGTATCAACAAAGATAATGTGAACCTCGTAAAGGGCATTCCGAGGGCGGTCTACCGCCTCCGATTAAAAGACATAAAAATGAAAGAGAGAAGAGAATAAAGCAGCTTGGAATCGCTTTTACCTGAAAGGATCTTTCCGACTTATAAGATTAGGTTAGATCGAAATCTCATTCACCAAGTGGATTTTATCTCCTCATAGCTTCTATGGAGGAAATCTTCTTTCCTTATCAACAACTAGTTCTTCTTATCGTGATTATTTTTCCTTTAAGATTATCTTCCGAGGAGAGGAGATTCGAATGGAAAATTCACCAGATAATATCGCTGCCGATTTTCGTCTAGTGCTTATTCATAACAAACCTTCCATATGGACAAAATTCTATATGTAGTAGAATTGTCGGTCAAGCGGACTGAAGTCCCGTGACGGCCGCCAGCAAGCCTTGGAAGAGTTTGCAGACTTGCTTTCTCCCACACGGCCTTGAGCAGATTCTCTCGCCCGAGGTGTCTCGCTTCGTCTTGATGATGTGAGGAATCGGGTCGTTTACAACACACAGCCCAATGGGGCCTCGGCACATCGTGGTAACTGGATCCTAGAGATCATGGTACCTCAATGCCCCCAATTCTTCGAAGTTGGAGTTTTTTGTATTTCGCTAGGGGAAAATATTGTGGTTTCAAATGTTGAATGTTGAGAGTTGAAAGGTTTGTGAGAAATGATTAGCACATTAAACACGTTCGGAGGCGATGCTCACTTGTGTTTAAGGCGCATGAGAGACGCACTCTTCCCAATGTAAAGTATCCCACGACCTCGCTGTTATGATCGCACATTTATCGACAGATGACTCCTCACTTCTACAAATGTGATAAGGGTCTCAAGAGGTTTCCTTTTATGTCTTCAAAGATTTTTTTATCTTCAGATTTCATCCCCCCTATGCCTTCAAAATTTCCCTTCCAAATGAGCCATAGAGACCCTTGACGCTCCGACGACTTTTGATTTTCCGATGAGTGCTCAGAATCTTTAAACCGCCGGCTCGCTTGAGTGTCTCCGGGTCGGGAGGTGTTCTACTAGTTTCTTTCCAAGGTTTTCGGTTTACTTTCTTTAGTTTATCCCTATTTATTGTAAAATCAAGGGAGATTTTCCTTGAGGGTTCTTTCTTCCCATTTTTATTTTTATTTTTAATGATGGACTCCCAAGTCAATTCCCCTTCATTTTAACCCGCCATAATGGGCAAGAGGTCAAGAAGAGGTTTCCAACCAATGTCAATAAGGTACTCCACTAAACACAAGCAAGCCTAGTTGATGCCATGTCCGCAGAGAATCATGCTTATACTACCACTCTTCGTCGAAATCAGTCTAGTGACGCTGCACACGCGGCTACCTCAACTTTGGGAGGCAGAGCACGTCAGATATTTTACATGGGAGACAATCGCTTCGCCTTCATCGTGAAGTCGTTCCTTCATTTTACTTGGGCACCTCCCGCACTAAGGCCAATCTCTAACGCTTTCTGACTACGGTTGCAATGTGTTGAACTCTCTACTAGTCGACATCTCATCAGCGGAGATACGCCCATTTACACCAAGCTCGATTCCGGCCGCCCGTCCATGTCAACCCATAGTCCCGATCGCACCTGTAATCGGGCTCCCTGACTCCACTAAGACGGAGGCGAAAGGGATCACCCCGGCTGAAGGCCCGGCATGATAATCTCGCTCTCTGCGGCTTCCTTTCAACTGAACCGCCCTTATGTTCTCGGGTTTGTCTTCGCTCCCGCGCATATCTCTTACTTCCTAGGTCAGGGTGTGATTGACACACCTATCTTCTTAATGATTCAGATAGGTGCGTACTTAGCCATCAGTCAACCGGTGGAGAAGGCGAGGCCGGATCGAACTCAGCCTGTCATTAGACTTGCAGGGAGAGCGCCATCAAGGAGCTCCTTCATTCCGAAGAACCCGTAGGATTCGGCGCCACCCTTTCTCATACAGTGTCTCGTTTTCCCCATGTTCTTTGCCCAACTGACTTATCAGAGGGTGAGCATTTTGTCCTTGCGGACCTCTCTTGAAGTAGTCAGCTCGACTTCTCTCCCATTAAGAGGTCAGTTCGAAGCCTCCCTGTCCACCTTACATATTATCTACCTTTAGCCGTTCAAGGCCCTAAGCCTGTCCCCCAAGAGGTGTAGAAGAAGAAGAAGAAGTCTGGGTAGGCGAAGGCTGCTGGCGAGGGACTGGAGGGGTTTGTGACCCACAATCCGGCGGCGAGCACTGGCCAAGAGAGAGAGGTTGAAACAGGTTCGCCTCGCCATCGATTTACTATGTGAATGTGTCGAGTCAAGTAATGCTTAGGTGGAGTCCCACACCACTAGCCGGGAAGTTCCAAAAAACATTTAGTCATTCGATTTGATAAGGAGGTCCGTTTCATCTGAATGAGATTACCATCACCGAACGAGTCCTCGAGGCCTCGTCACGAGGGGTGCCGCCAGAATGCCTCCCGAACGGGTCAGGTAAATAATCGGGATGAGACTCCGCCTGTGGAACTTCCTTGTGTTGATGAAGTGATCCGCTGAGGCTTCACTTGTCAAGAACCAAAGGCACACACCGGCCGTGACGACACCCCAACGCACACACAAATGCGAGGTGCCATTTTTTATTTATTTATAAACTATAACTTTTGAAGCTGTTTGTCTTTGTTATATTAAAGAATATTATCTGTATTATATTGTATAAATGATTACAAAATATATACAAGCTCCATATGGAAGTGTTCAACATTTACAATGATTTTACACTTGGCTTACAAAACAAAAACATATACAAAATAGACTGGTATGTCTTGGAAAACTAGTAGCAGGTCAGTTTCTGGGTCATCATGTGGGAGTATCTCGACTTCTCGCTTTCTACTTCCTGACTCACACCCGATGAACAATCCGTATGTTTTATAGTTTAGTGGAATTAATACATATTAACTCATTATGGTCATCACACTTCATACACACACACACATCTAACATATCATGTCATTTAAATATGCTATTATTACATTTAGCTTACTTATACCCACTGTCATTTCTATCATTTATATTTGTCATGTTTTGTCATAATATTTTTGTCATCTGATAGTGTGCTATGCTTCTCTATCATATCATATCATTTCATATGTCATATTCAAGTCATTTGTTTTATGTTTCATGTTCCACATAAACCTGGTAAAGTGACAAAGGAAACTATAAGGGCCCAAAAGTAATATACTCATCGTGACGAAACAAAGGGTCATAAGCTCCTGGTAACTGGTTATTGTCAAGAGACAATGACCATCTATAAGGGCCCGAAGGTGTCGTAATGAATCTCAAACGAGGCTAATCGACCAAGATGTTGCAAACTCGTTTCCTAATAGGCATGCCCATCTATCCTCTACCAGGTTTTAAGGCATAATCCATATGTGTATTTTATGTTCAGTACATATCTCATTCCGAATAATTATTGTCATCCGGTAATCATATGCGATATTTACAATCATTTATTTGTATCTTTACATTTTTCAGATTCATTATAGCATGAATAACTATACATTACTGCTATGTACGCTATGAGCTATTTACTATCATTTTAAATTTCATCAAGCTTTATATAGGATGGATTCTAGACTAAAGGGCTTTCCATAGAGTCTAAGAAATATCCTAAAACGGAGTTCGATCACAGACTGTTGGAGGCTTCCCATGGTATCAGTACATGACAAATCAGTGTACCTACTATTTTTCTTCATGATTTCTGACCTAACAGAGTCAAAACACCTGGTTGATATATTAATGGACTTGCA
Organism: Tetrastigma voinierianum; assembly: GCA_016808115.1. Classification (NCBI taxonomy): domain Eukaryota; kingdom Viridiplantae; phylum Streptophyta; class Magnoliopsida; order Vitales; family Vitaceae; genus Tetrastigma; species Tetrastigma voinierianum. The sequence continues at coordinate 33,813 of JAEQBH010007818.1, read as the reverse complement.
TCTAAAGGGTTTGATAGATTCAGGAATGATCACTGGAGTTCTGATGAAGAAAATTATGGACTGTCCAAGCTGATATGCTTCCCAGAATGAAGCCATGAACAACTAGCAGACTCAACGTTTTCCAGATTTAATCAATAGAGTTCCAATATTATTAAATCGATAAATTGATGATCTTGCACTCAAAAAGCTCTCCCTTCATAGAGTCTAAGAACATGCAAACTGAGTTCGGACGAAAAATTATGACTATCCGTTGGAGAAATTTTGACAAGATCTCCCCAAAATCCCACATTTTCTTAATACAAATATTTCACCCAGATTACAATCAACCAACCTGGTCCAAAACACCACCTCAATATACCTGCGAAGGCCCTCTTTTAATCATCTATCGTAAAATGGGTTATATTTGATCTTTCCTATTACAAAAATGATAGACACCATCCAAAATTCCATATGCCAACAATTCCAAAATATTTCATTATAAAATCCATAATTTTTCCATATAAAAACTGAGACTGTATACTAAAACCATATTAAAACTTTAATTAATTCCATATACATTTCTTTGGCTTTTCCTTCTTCTTTCTTCTTTCTTTCTACTCCTTCTCTCACTTTCTTCTTATGATTTTGTATCCAAAAAATTATAGACTCACTGGTCTCATCCCCTTACAGACAATTTTCCTTTATTTGCACTTGAGCCTTCAAAGTCCTCACAAAATCTGTTATAAGATATTTCACTTAGCCTATAGCCTTCTTATCTTATGACTTTTGTGCCCCTCTTTGATAAATTACAAATTTACTCCTTGTTTATCTGTACAAATTCCTGTTTCTCCATTTTCATGCTTTACTTAAATTACAAAAATTCCAATGTATCAGCAATATACCCAATTATGTTTAAAAACAACTAGGGTATAATACTTGTGGGTGTTATAAGATCGCACTTCATGTCTTGTGCCCTAAGCTCTGAATATTTGTGCCGCTCAGCTTCAGACGTCAACCAATGGAGGCCAGGGTTTATGGAGGATGCGCTAACTCTTGATCAAGAACTGACACCCCGGGACCCCGGGTCCCTGACCACCTGGCCAATCATTTAATGCTCAGCCTTGACGAGACACATACATTAGTGTAAACCACTAGTCCCTTTTTTTCAAGTAGATGAGATTTAACAAAATTTACAGTCCCTTTGTAATCGGCAGCTCTATCCAAAACAGAACTGTCCTAACATTGTACACCACCATGACCAATCCACTGCAAGTAAAACAGCACTGGGTCACACTTAATACTCACTCATTAATTCAACTAACTATATTACAATAGTCTTAAAAGAGTTAATTACACTTTGGCCAAAAACATATATTAAAATTCAGAATTCTATCATATGTCTTTAAAAATACATATCAAAGCCAATCCCGCTTTTCTAAAAGGCCTAATGTCTGCCTTCTCGGAAACACCCGTACCGAATAATGTTCCTTCAATAAGAACAATGCCACAGGTGATTAATCTACATGGGTTACTCCCCACCAAGTGCATGAAATCAAACACACCCTAAGCAAATAATTAATCCACTGAACGTCACATGATATGGATGATAATGCGACCACCCTTTCCAATTTTTATTCACTCAATTCCTTTCACTTACGCCGCTTCAATGTGAAACATCGTTTTCAAACAAAGGTTTTGCTCTCAAAACATAACACCAGTTTCGAAAATTCATCGATAACTCCAGGTGAATTTAAGTCGACAACCTCAAACAATTCACGGGCTCCTTCCACGGAATTGTCGGAGTCAATCCTCCTAACCCAATTCTCCCAAAATCTCCACTGAATCTTCACAACCATTTTCCTTTATTTCTTTCATGCAAACACATCACATCCTGTCATTTTATATACCTGCATATGGAATCGCATTATAACGCTCTGAAAAACATCCATGAACATATTAATATAACAATTATGTGATGGTATTAATAAATTTCAGATAATAACATGATATATTTATTCTATAATAATATGATCGTACTATTTCCACATAATAGTTAATTTTATTTGGTTATTTATTAATATTAATTTATATTTATGATAACAGGATTATCATGTTAATGACACTTTCATTTACTTAAATAATTTCTTTTTTCTACACCAAGCCATTCATTTTTTAATCACCTACAATATAAAAATCACACACAAATCACGTGAATAGGAAACTTAGGTTCCAACACTGTCTGACGCCACTAGGATTTTTCTCACTCATTCAAATATTTTTGATCAAAACACAAACATCTTAGCCTTAACAAACTCCCATCCATTAAATGTGACTCCTTAGCTGTAAGAATAAACAAAAAAGAGAGAAGACCTCACCTCTGAGTTGTCGAACCCACAAAATCTGTCCACTGTGAGCCCTCAGAAGATAAATCAACTTTGCTTTCGTCCGATGAGAACCGACTGGTCCGAAAGCTGGAAATCTAGAGAGAAGTTGCACTTTCTCCTCACTAAAACCGTTCTCCCCCTCACTAACGTTTTCCAAGAGCTCAAATGGAGAAGATGAAGCTCTTTTTTGGCCCTTATTATTTTAATCTTACTATTCCATCCTTGTCCCTTTAATTTGACTTAAATGGCTTTTTGAAACATGGCCTCAACTAAGCCATTTATCTCTATCCTCTCACTAATCAGCAACATATCATTATGGCATGGTAATATGTACTTGCTCATCACATGTTCTAGCCGTCATACGACACCGATTATCCAGCCTCTAAAACTGCAATTCCGATCATGTTCTCGACCGACGAAATCAACGGCAGCTGATCTCAGCCGACGATCTAATGCGGTCCCGCTTCATTATCCGATTTAAAAATTTCACTGACCAAACTATTTTACTCCTTTTTCGGTAATTAGAATTTTCTGGCTCCAATTTCGTGATAGACTCATAACAAATCATACGATATGCAACGGTGACTATGTCATGTATGTAACCAGTCATTTAAGATAATCAGATTAAACCACGCATTCTTTCATCCTTAAACAAGAAGTGAAAGATGGTTCCAGACGTTTCACTGGCTCACGCCACTTCACCTACACTGCCGCCATACACTTACTAGCTACCTGGCTCAAGGTTTCACAAAACCTGGTCCCAAGATTATTCAGGACACAATTCTGTCCCTCCTGCCGCCCCCATCTCTGCTAACTAATCTTCCCAATCCACTACATGAGGCCGATCCGAGTGTACTCTGTTATAGATTTTTTAAATACTTCAACACACTCCACACTGCTGTAAGCCAACTGCATGCTACAAGCCACCCTCGAGTGAGATCTCGAAGGGCCCAATGAACTCGACGATAGCTTCTCGCCATTAACTCAATCACTTCTTGACATCACCTTCATGATGACGCGATCTCCCAACCCAACTCTGGCGGGTCGACGCCGACATCAACATGGGGCCTGGGCGCCTAAGCCGGAGAAGACGCTTTATCGATCAAGCTCACCTTCCTGAGAGTCTTTAACTGGATCGTAATCCGGTGATGGAGCTTTCTCCCACCGTCCAACATATCGCATCCAGATGTTCCCACACAAAGCTCATATGGCTGATCATACTCGCTCTGGAGAATCAAGTTATAAAGTATTCACTTAAGGGAAAATGTTCTTCCGCCATTCTTATACTCCAGATTGTTTCAAAGATGTTCTTCAACATTTGTATAATCTTTCTCTCGATCACCATCTATCTCGTAAGGAAACAGATTTGCGGTCACTGTAAACGCATACTGGAAACTTCTTCCAAAAGTGTGCCATAAACTCCTGCCCTCTATCCGACACTATGGATATCGGCAGTGGTATTCCATGTACCTCGGACGATCTCTCAATATACAACCGCGTATCTCCACGGGCGTCATCCGTGACGGCTAGAAATGTGTCACTTCGTGAGCCGTCCACTATCACCCCATACCGCATTCGCGGCACCGTGCGTAATACGTAATCCATCGCGGACGCACCCACTTCACCGCCACTTCCAACATCGGGCGAAATTCCGCGAGCCGCGCGTTTAGCCTTAACCGCCATATTAGATGATCGCCAATAAAGTCCTTCACTGTTCTTCATTCCGCCCAACACAGTTTAACGACGGCTGTCCCGTACATCTTTGTGCCACCGGATGCACGTAACTGAGAGTTGAAATCTCCCCGAGAATCTCCTTCAAATTCCATTAACCTGGGAACCACTACTCCGGCCCTATACCGAAGACTACTATCCAGGTCGGTCCAACCCTCGTCACCAGACTGAATTCATCTGGTCCTCCCATGGACACCCATCTTCAATTCTGTCCTGAGACTTCATCACTGTCAGCAAAGATCGCACAAAATCCCAACATACCCCAGCTCGCCTTCACCAGAACCAAACGCCCATAAAAATTGAAATACACTCTTAGCTGCAGGGCCAATGCTTCCCCGTGACTTCGACTGGCGATCAATCATCATTCACTTTACTGTGATGGTAACAAAGTGAAGTCATAATCCCTAGAACTCCAATTCATTCCACGGTTTCGATTAGGTCCCGCTATGTGAAGATATCAAACTTTATGAACTGAGTACACCTCAATCAAGATGCAGGGCGCCAACTGCGCGAAGACTATGGCCGCCAACCCAACATGTGCCAGGTACTCATGATTCTTCAACCGACGGAACCATTAGCTACTACCTCCAAGATCGTGATCGCAAAACACATCCCGCCTGGGCCTCAAGGCATCACAATACATCAGAGCCTCCCGGCCTCTGCTCGACCATCAAGATAGGAGCCGGCAAGCCTCCACTTCAACTCCTGAAATGCCTCCTCAGACGGCCATCCTAATCAAACTGACTCCTCCTTCCGGCCACCCGTGAAAGCCGCTTAATCGAGAAACTCACGAATCTCCCATTATCCAACCCAATCCAAGAGAAACTGATATCTCGAAGATCACTGCCTTCCAACTCTCATCACGGCTCAACCCTTCAAACATTGATATGCCCGATGCCGATAACTAATGTCCTAAAATCTCACCCCCGCTTGAGCCAAAACTCGTGACTACCAATTACGAGAGTCATGATCTCTCAAAGAATCAAAACAATCCTCAAGTGATCCCCTATGCTCCCTCTTCCGATTGGGAGTAGATCAAAATGTCATCCATACGCACTACGGCTAAACCGATCTATAGATATGGGCCAATAATTCCCATGATAAGGTCCATGAATGTTGGCCACGATTCTCACAATCCAAAGGGCATCATCAGAAACTCAAAGTGCCCATAACGCGTCCTGAACTTTGTCTTAGGGATATCCGTCTCCTAACCTCACCGATGGTAACCAAGCGTAAGGTCTATCTTAGAGTAGACTCGCCTCTCAACTGATCAAAACAAGTCATCAACTTCAAGAACGGGTACCGATTCTTGATCGTAACCTGCTCAACGTTTAACAACACACCGGGCGTCTTGTCCTTCTTTCTCGCAAATAGAACCTGAGCGCCCATGGTGAAGTGCCTTGCCTAATGAACCCCTTATCCAAGAGTCTTCCCGTAGCTGATTCCAGTTCCCTCAGAACCCTAACTCGGTGCCATCCTATGAGTCATAGAGATGGGAAAAGCACTTGCATAACTCGATAATCCAAGTCTACAACCCTCTGTGGAGGCAATCCCGATAGCTCATCCGGAAAAACGTCCTCATACTCACAAACTACCCAAGGTAGATCTAAGTCTGGCCTCACCTCGTCCTTCCGTAAGGTCACAAAACAACCCGCCAACCTGGCCCAAGACACCTCGGATCGACACACCGCAAACACCATGCGTTTGTCCCCCGAAACGTAACCCGAAAATCTCCGTGTGTGTTTAACCTCCTATGTTCATACAATCGAAGCGACGACTCAGATGCCGTCAACCAATCCATCCTGCTGACGACGTCGAATCCTAATACGATGTCCATAATTTCGGCCCATTGCAGCGCATCCCAGATCTCTAGCTCGCACTGACATATCATCCCTATCCTCGCCCTAACCCCCTGGCGAACCCTTGGCATACAAGGGCTCCTAAGGTCTCACCGCTCAACTCTACCATAACCGACGCGCCGATAAATTGAATGCGATGCACTGTAATCCAATACTCTTGCTCATAGCGTGATAGCAAGAACGTACCCTCAACCGGGCCGACTACCGGCTCAACCGGTGGTATAATGGCGATACACGCCCTCAGATCCTCGATATCTCGCCAGGAGCTCGTCTCTCTTCGGGCTCGACCCATGGGCCGTCCTCACCGCTTCGTAATATGTGCCCCGCAGCACCTTGGGACTGATACTGGCTCCCCTGGCCCATACTGGGAGATGGAGGAATATACTATATCCGTCCCTGTCCCCTAACTAATTGGGACTGTGTTGTCCCAAAACCTTGGGATCCCTGTCTCTGAGGGCAATCCCTCCTCATATGTCCAGGGTACTAGCAATGGTAGCACATCATCTGTCCAGCCCGGGATCGGGTAATCCCGATTCGTCCCTCGGCCCTGATAAACCCCGAACTATGTGAACTAGAAGCCCTGGCGTTTTTCTCCCGAACCGAAGAAGATCACTCTCCTTCCTTCACAACGCCACCCAAATCCCGAGTGCTCCGGGAAGATCCTCGATCTCTACGGTCATGGCAGTCCCAACCACAGTCCATGTCTCGTAGGTCCCACAATCCCGCCCTAATTTACAACTCGTACTATTTCAAACCTCCCACCTCACGTCCTGGCCACATAATCATCGCGAAAACGAGCTAACTCCGTGAACTGGCCACACTCCAATCACGTCATAGTCCCCCGTCTAACTCTAGGAACTCCTAAGCCTTTCGCATGTCTCGTAGTGTCCGGAAAATACTTGCCCATGAAAAGATCATGGAACTCTGCCCATGTCATTGCCTCTAGGTCCCTAGAGGTCTCGCCCACCCCACCCAGGCCTGGTCTCGCCCCTCGGGGCGGGAATAGTTTGATCCCGGTCGGGACGTATAATTCAGCCTCCAATACCTTCTCAACCTCGCATGAACCAATGGTCTCCGCGACCACCTGGACTTCCCCTCGCGGAATATTCCGAAGATGATGTGCCCTCGAACCTCGAGGTTACTGACCTCCTCGCTACCCACGCACTAGTCCTGCGCAATGGTAGCGTGCCGCGAACGGCCAAACGCCAAAGAAAGGCCGCCGGGTGAAATATCGGGTGGTGCTCGCTAGCACCTCGCGGGATCTAATTTACGCCCTTCGACTAGCCATCGGCACTACGTCAAACGCGTTGTTTAATGCGTGATTCTAAGGTGTTCACAAAATTTCAAGACACTATTCTTCCTTTCTTCCGACATACCAAAAATTTCTATACGCAATGTCAATGCATTCAGGTAATGCAAGTATACAATTCTACATTAAATCATACGCACAAAAATTTTATTTTATTTTATTTTTCATTATTTTATTATTATATATAGAGAGAGAGAGGTAGTAGATATATATATATATATATATATATATATATATATATATATATATATATATATATATATATATTGAAAAACCCGTGAATAGTGTCCATGAACACGATCCAAACAAAGGATCAAACAATACACCGTCAACCTAGTTGGGTGCTACAGTGGCACTCCAAGGAACTCCAGCGTCGGGCGGCCCGCGCAGCGGCGCACGCCCGGGCGCTCATTAACTGCTAGAGGCCCTTCAACCAGAGGGACCCTTTTGTTATGCACACGCCTGATTCTACCCCCACCCGCTTCCGCCTACCGGTGGCTCGCGGGGAGGAATACCGATTCCCTCCCCGCCACCAGATAAGAGGTCATACTGTAACGGCGCAGGACAAGATGTATGCGCATCCATGACTTCCATGACTACCGAAATGTACCGAACTCTAACGCTCGGGCTCGCTTCGCTTTGACGCGTGATTTTCTTATAATGTTCTCTCTCTCTGCAAGCTGTGACGGCGTTCAGGAACACGGGGCGCCAGCACAAGGAGCTTTGCCATAGGTTGGAAGATGCTGAGAAGTTACTGCTCTATGCCACATTGGATTTTTTTTTTTAAGTTAATGTTATAGTGAGTGATTACTGCTTTAACTCAGGTACTTCAATGCCTTAATAAGTGATTTAAAGAATAACTTAAAAATTCCTAATAAAACTAATGTTTATGTTAATATCATGCATTGTCATGTATATCACTGGCCTAAACGCATCAGTTTGGACATTATTTTGGTTTTTAATCTATATTTAAAATTTTTAAAATAACCTATTTTGTCCAAAACTCCTCAAAGTATGGTTCAACAGTACTGATATTAATAACTTCACACAAATTAAGATCCATTAATCATAGAGATTCAGAGATCTAATGAAGAATTTGCACACAAATCAAAAACACATGGCACAATAAGAGTTCCAACAGTTACAATTTTTCCACATCACCATCTGAAGCCAGGACCTACAGAAGTTCACCAATTTCAGGATATTTGATATTGATCCCAACCATTACCACACAAAAAGGAGAAAGATCCACAGCTCTCTAATGTTAGTTGTTATTCAGCGGAAACATAGAGAACTGGATTATGTAGAAAAATTATCATGCATACAAAGCAAAAGAAGAGGTTAGTGTCATAGAATTGAGTTCACAAATCTTATTACAAGTTAAAACCCTACAGAATAACATGCTCCTGATATAGAAATGAAAAAGTAGGTCATAAATTTACATGTGTCTAAGAAACTCACACCAAAACCAATGCCAAGAAAAGTTGCAATAGAGATTCCAAAAACCCGCAAGAACCTGAGAACAACTAAAGAGCTCCATCCTTTTGGCTAGGCTATCTCCACACGCTGCAGAAATCTCCACTGATGGCAATGACGCCAAAGCAACAACTTTAGTCACAAATAGCTTCCCAATCCAAGGGTCAAGCAGCAAGATGGATGATTACGAATTGGGTGCAACATGAAATACTGGGAGCAGTATTGATGACATTCCATACGCTCCCACTAGCACCGACAACAGCGAAAATACCTGCAAAGAATCACAAAAATATGGATCACATAAATTTATTCAATCAGCAGGTGTAACTCTCTGCTTTTTTTTATATGCATTTAGTGACATGATAGTTCATGTTCAGAAATAATTAATGGTGGGAATAATATAAACCATGAATACCTGAGAAAATCATTTTCAAATAATACAATTGATAATTATTTAAAGGAATAAATAAGAAAATGAATAAATAAATAATCCAAAATAAATTCATAATGAAGGAAAGGCAATATGTTGCAGGAAAAAGATTAAAAAACAAGGAAAAACAGATGATGTCATTTACCCCAAGGAGGCTGAAAGAAGTGACAAGAATCAATCAGAACATTCGAATATGTGGGGAGCATGAATCAGCTGAAAAGCCAAAAACATAAGTTTCAGGTGTTAAGGAGAAGGCCAACAAATATACATGATCCCCACGTGAAATTTAATTTTTACACGATTGAAATCAAATAAACTTGAAACAATAACAATCACCGGCATGAAAACCAAAGCAATATGTCGCCATAGGTGCGAGGTAACCAAAATACATCGGCGCTGTTTGCAAATAACAACACTGCTGTTGCTTGGTAGGGTGGCTCCTTGAATTTCTAAACAACTCTTGTTAGATATGTGGTCAACTGAAGATAACAAAAGCATAGCGGGCAGAGCTGTAGCTGTCTGTGGCACAGGGAGCTTGCTTCCATCAGACCCTTATTCAGCATCTACCAAGAGAAGATTTGATAGAGGTTACACATCAAAATTGACTGTATTATTCCCTTAAAAGATAATAGTTGATGACAAACTATCTTTAACTACTGTTAAGTACTTTCTGAAAACAGTATTGCAGATAAAACATCTAGTTACATACATTTTTTAATGTTGAATAGGAAAGTTCATAGAAAAAAACACAGGCTCATTTTAAACATCAATATTGATGCAATGACTGGAGCATGAAACAAGGAATATCATATGAATTTTTCACGGAAGAAACACTTGTCATAAACTAGGAAAAACAAAGAACAAGAGAGGAAACAGAGCCTGTGTATCTTGTCATCCACCCAAAGACTTACACTGAACATTTTTACCATTGTTGATTCTGGAGTCTCAGGAGGTATTGTGAAGCTAATGCAAACAGATCATAAACATGAGAGCACAATAACATTATCTTGTAAAATGGTCTGCAGCCAAAACTGATGGAGAGACGCCAAGAGCCTGAAACTAAAAACGATAATTAACAGTTAAAATCAGAAACAAATACGTTAGTTATGATAATGAATTGGGGAAAGGAAAAAATTACCAAGACATCAAAGATTTTTTGATTAATCAAGACACAAAATATACAAAGGGATGATTAAATATTGAAACAAGAAGGTCAGCTTGAAATTAAAGCAATAGAAACCTACTTCTGATGTAGTAAAAAGATACTATATCGAAAATAAGAAAAGATAGGTTGAAGCCAAGAATGCAATCTACATCAACAAAAATTATTTTAAAAATGCATGAATGTTTGACTTTAAAGATTGAGGCCAACTAGATACTTCAAAGTCATCAACTGACTAAAGGATGATTGAAACAATTGCCATTGAGCTAGCATGCCCGAGTGAACATCATTCTGCCAATTGTTGGGAGGGTTTCGTCACAAGCAACAATATCTCTCAACAAATTACCTCCACCAATGAGAGCAGCAGCTATTTCCAAAGAACGACTTTGACTCCAGTGATCGCATAGGCACCACCAGAATGCGACAAAAGTTCCAGCGATTGTAGCAACTGCCATAGAAAATAAATAAGTCAATGATCTGCCTAATATTATAATATTCACTTCTTTATCTATCAACAAGTGTTTATTTATTTTTCTATGCAGTGGAACATTTTTAAGGTAAGGAAAAATTAGTCTAATAATCACAATCAAGTGGTTTTTTCTGTTCCAAAAATAAGAAAGAAACAGTTGAAATGAAACCATATCCAAACATTGTTAAGTGTTCATTTCCGTCCTAATAATTGTTAAACCATGAAATGACTTTGCAGCTAAGCTTAGCAGGTCACAACAGTATATCTCCAACAAACAACAGTAAAGCAGTCTGTTTCAAAAAAACAAAAAATTGATGTGTCGTCCAAAACAATAAGGATTCCAATCATGGAAAGGTAAGTACCTGGAGAAACCAACATTTTTCCTCAACCCAAGATGCTCCTGTTGGTACTCCTTAACTGACAATAAAGCCTACGGAATCTTGTAGGAAAATGAGAAACTAGCTTATCAAATGATATTCTCAACTAGAATGTGGCGTCTTATTTTTCCGCTAAACTATAGCATTGATGAAAAAATTGAATTTTTAATACCTCAAATATGACTTAAGATGACAAGGTCCCACTACAAAAATTGTAATGCTAGTGCAAGAGGCCCATAAAGGTCCAATTTCATTACGATCATGATCATGGGGACGTCACCCAATCAGAGGTATGAAACTAAGATTTAAATAAAATGTGTTTGAGCTGGCAACTATTAAACACCATTAAGTACATAATGCAGTAAACACACCTGGAAAAGACATCAACAATTAAAGAAGAAATGGGGCCCTTGATAACTTGAAATGTCAAGACTAAACACAGGATGGTGGTTCTATTTCAGCTTCTGTATAGGAGAGGCATTCAATCCAGCACATATCAGTATGATCACATGCAAACTAAAAACAGATTGGGAAAAAATTCATGTGTTTGAAAGGATACAAAGAAATCTCTCAAGTGAAGGATATTTTTCTTTTCAAGAACTGAACTCTGGAAACAAAAAATAATAGAACCAAAACTGAAATATCAATCAAATGAATAAAGAGGAACTTACAAATTGGAAAATAAATTTAACTGCTACCCAGCATCAATATAATCCACAATTCATGCACATCTCCACTGAAGAAACTATGCTTCATTCCTTTACATCAGCCATTAGAATGAACCCAGCTGATACAGATAAGTCAGATTATTGGATCCAAATTTGTATTAACTTGATTGGAAAATAGCATATTTTTATAACAATGATTGTATATTCTTCTGCAATCATTTTCAAATATGCTATTAAATCACTGGGCAAATCAAGAACACATAGAAGCCCCTTTGTCTTTGACCAGTGACAATTATATCAGTCACCATTCTCACATCTTTACAGGGGCCTTTGAAACAGGTTGTGGCCTTTGTAAGCTCTCATGAGGATTTCTTCCTGAAAAAACACTAAATTTGTGTCTGGTAAGACATAATTTAGTGAATAGAAATTTCTCATTTTGAACTCTTTTCTTTGGCATGAGTCACACATTGTCAAGTCTAAATCATTATAAAATAATATAAAATTAAAATGAAAAGAAAGAAAGTGAAAGAAGTAAATTCCTTTCTAAGCTTCAACTGATACACAAGGAAGAAAGTTTAAGGTCTGGCAGTTAAATTAACATCTAATACAATAAAAACGGTGGATTTCAGTCCTCTCAAAAACAGCCACCAGTAGAATCAAGTCTCCAGACCAAATAAGTACAAAGCCTTCATGACACTGAAAACATTTCGGCATTTGTTCAAAATGACCGATCCAAGCAAGAAAGCTACATAATGTCCCAGTTTTGACGGCACTGACGACATTATTGTCTGTTTCTAAACAACAGCAGTGCAACAGTAACAGGTAGAAAATAATTTCACATAACGAAGGTGTTTGGTGCGACAAAAGGAATTCCAATACTGCCAGCCCAATCAAAAATGCTAACTCAGATGTGCACTCACAAAGCTTCCAACTGCCCTCTGACCCCAAATCACAAAGTGAAAAATAATAATATAGAAAAGAAGGAATCATGCCCCCAAAAATAATCTTTAGAAAATTACAGGAACAGAAAATCATTGTTAATCACTGAATGGATATTCTTTGTTTTCTGTTGATAAATATGAAAACTAAGATCCCTTTCACTGTTTTCTTCTATGTTTTTCATCCAAACCAATCAACAAAATAAACAAAGATTAGATACAGAAAACACTGAGTGATTAATATCGAGATTACCAGACCTGAAAGCACTGCATAAGATATCCATGCACCTAAATGATCTTTGAGATGATATAATACTAGCGTGACCGAAACCTTCACAAAACAGATGTTGGTGTTGATTCTGTCAAATGGCACCAGAGCCCTGCAGGCTGAGTGTTTGGAGAACAAATGACAAAGGAGATGGATTTGACAATGGAGTAACGGCTGATTAATCAAGACTGAGACAGCGTTTGAGTAGTGAGATACATACACATTAGGACGAGGCCAGACGAGGTTTCTGGGAGTGCTGGTCTGTCATCTCTCTCCATTGTTGGGATGATGCTGTAAACTTTACGTCCACGGCATAGCTGGGAGCTGCCATGATTCCTCCAAGCCAATGGGCCCCCATGGCCTTTTCAGTTGTTTGTGGGGTTAGGCCTGTAGATTTGGTTCACAAGTTTAGATGCACAGTTTGACAAAAAATCTGATAAATATAGTAGAAAATCACGGTCGATCGTTATTACACATACAAAATGATGTTATGATATGATTTATGAATGATAAATTTTTTGTTAAATTAATAAATAACAACTAGGTGGAGTTGAACTCAAAAAACCTTAATAAGACAAGACGATTATTTTATATTAGCTGTTTGACAAAACCTATTTCAATAATTTATATTATCAGAACATCATTTATTTTACTACTGATTAAGCTAACCTACATAAATTAATCAACACAGCCTTCTACAGAAAAATTTATATGACTTCCAATCTGTTTGATTCGAAAGTGCAAACAAAGGAATCATAGTTTACTATATTTTTGTTATTGCCAATTCTCATTTAAGAGAATAATTCGTTTATAATAAGATAATAGACAAATATTAAATTCACCTCAACAGCTTTTAGTAAGAAAGCATCTTTCTTCCTTAAGATTTGATCAGCAATTGAGAAATGAAAAATTGAAATTTAATCTGTTCTGGATTACCTTCATGATGCCTGCTGTGCCCAAAGATTCATTACTTCTTATTTCATTGGAAAACTTCACGCCTAAAAGAAAGATTTCTTTGTCTACTTTTCAAATCTAAGAGGAAGAGGGAGGGGAAATATGATACATTTCCAATTAGAACTTTGACGGTTCCTCGAAAAACATCCAGTTTCCATTCCAAGCATCAAAACATCCTTTAGATCCCTTGAACTGACGAAAGCAAGAACTAAATACAGATTAAAGGTTTCCAACTGATTTTATTGGTAACTACATTACTTCAAACCCATGAAAATAAGTTCCAAAGTGGTAGTTAACAAGATCTGTGAAACAGCCATGAAAAACGCATTTTTCAACTACCATTGCCCAGATTTAGTCTCCCTAAAGTGAGTTTGGTCTGGGTAGAAACCATGCTTCGGTGTCATATATGCTGGCAATGAGATCCGTAAATCCCCCAGTACCAGCTCCACAAATGATGGTAATCAGATTTACAATGCTGTTCAAAAGCTTGTAAAACACAAAACTCTTTTTCCACACCAAAATAGATGTCTTTAAACATGTCACCAGACTCCAAAACCAAAGAAATTACCACACCATGAAAACTAAAAGGAGAATGCCAATTGATCCAAACTCAGAATCCTGGAAGAATGAGAACAATTAAAAAATGGTTTATTTTATTAAGTATATTTGCTCATTCAGATATTTTTTGCCACAAACAGAAAGGTAGTGAATAGCATATCTCCTTGAGCATCACCTCTCCCAACAATATAAATTGGCCATGAGCGCAGCTTCTATCTTCCAATCCATCCTGACTGGCGACCAATGAACCATCAGAATGCCAATTTGCAGTCCCCAATGTTATTGCAACTGTCATTCATATTCAAAATTAGAGAATGTTAGAAACTGAGATTTAGCAATGTTATCAAGAGTCATTTCTATCAAATCTAAAACGATTTATGAAGATAAAAATATGGGCATTTATATCTTCAGATTTGAAACTCATATTGTTCTCGCAGTGAATTTTTAATTAATTTTAGCTTTAAGATTCTTACCATGGAAGACAATCTTTACGCTTTTAAAGAACCAAATGCACTGTCTTTCTGATCCAGACTCACAAACTATAAGATTAATCACACTCCATACAAGTTCTATGATGAACAATCAAATTCTCATTGGCATAATCAGTAGCACATGATTTATCGAAGTTAATAAACAACTGTTTTAAGAATTTTAAATTAATTAAAGAACAGAACAGAAATGATTCAATATCAACATGATTGACTCTGATCCAATCAAAGCTTTATGGTTCCATGAGATTCGTAACAGAAGACAAGTCGCTCTAAACAATGTATGGTAATAGGAATTCGAACATGAATTCGAATATGTTGGAATAGCAAGAAATAATTCCTGCCAATAGCTGCAAGTCCCAAGTACTGATTTGGTATAACAAATTCTAATGTGCTCTAATCTTCGTTTTCTGACCTTCAACCTAAAGCGGTTCTTACAATATATGAAAACCGAAACTTCTGTTTGGTTTCTGGAGCTGAAACTGAAACTGAAAGAAACCAAATTTTAACATCAAATTTTCATTATTAGATCAGTATAATTCAGAAATTGAACCAAGCTAAGGGAAACACAATAAAGACTTCAGGAAGTCTCAAAGTTCTGTTTGATTGATGATTAACGTGTTAAAATAACTGCAATTTCAACATTTTGATTCTTCATTCTTTCCTCATTTGAATCAAAGAACCGCTGAATTTGTCTAATAAACTATTAAAGTGTAAAAATTACCGCCATTTATAAGTCATTGAATAAGGAGAAAAACAAAACAAAACTAAAGCAAGGTTGTTTTTTTTACTTAATACCGAATATGAATTTTAAATATTACTCAACAGATTTATCAAAGATTAAGTGATGTTTCATTGCTTTTTAACATCAGGTGAAGAGTAGAACACAATAACACAGATTATTTCGTTTCAACCTCAACTACCTTTAATGGATACCGCTATTGACCATAATCTTGCTTTTAATGGCTTAGTTTATTTTCTTAAATCCGAAACAAATACGTATGCTGTTCAGATTGTTAATTCCGAATTGTTTCAACTATATTTAAAACATTTTTTATTATTTCTATTTTATACTTTAATATAATAATATTAATAAGATTTTAGAATGTTTTTAATAACAATTTATAAAGAATTCATAAATATTTTTATTTTTATGAAACATATTAATTTTAATATAATAAAAACAAAAATGGTAAATATAAAAATAAAAATAATAAAAATCAAATTTAAAATGAGAATAGAATTCTTCCATCCTCACCCGATTCTATTAATTTTTAACTTGCATGTGTTTAATTAAAAATTAACTGAATGATTCAGACGCCATCTGCCCAAACTGTCTCATCATACTTTATTAATGTCATGTTATTACCCTTCATTTATCGCAGATTAATGTTTTTTTGGTTTCATTTAAAATTAACTTTTTTGAATATAAAATCTAAATATTTATTTTTTCTTATTTAAAATTTTTTAAAATTTCTAGTTAAAATTTTAAAATAACACTAATATAAGTTATTCAATTTTAGCATTTAAGAAAAAAATAATCTGTTATGAACATCCTTTCCTTCACTGCAGCATTGACCATGTGGGTCGTTAATCAATACTTTAATTCATATTTTTATGGTTCCATAATTAAATTTAATTAGTCATTTACATATTCTTAAACTTAAAGTAATATATAAAATATAAAATACTTAATAATAAATCTACATGCTTTTCAACTGACTCACTCACCAAACTATTTATACTGATTGCACTCTTGTTTGTACATTTGAAACGTTTTTTTTTATAAAAAATTTATGTCTAAAATATAATATATATTCTAAAAACCTAGAATAAGTTTAAAATTGATGAATGAATATAAAATAATAATTTAAGAGTTAAATCCTTATCTAAAAAAATGATGTTCAAAATCCTAAAATTTATAATTTTAGAATTAAATTCAATTTCGATCTTTACTGGACCTCTTTGTATAAAAGAATTCTTGAATGAAATAATAAAAATATTCACTAGAGATATAGTATGTCTGTTTTTTTTTTTTTAAACTATTATATTCTTTAAACAAAGAAAATAAGAAAAATGTTTGATTTCTTTTTATTATAGAAAACACAGAACACCATTCTTAAAGAATATGAAAGTTTTCAAACAATATCAAAATTATGTTTTGTATGTTTTCAAAATATTCAAATTTTTTTTAATAAAACCCAAAAAGGTCTGAATATATGTCATTGTTAAATTTATTTTACTTATTTTTACACTACAAAATTTAAAATCTAAAATACTTATATTTATCTACGACTTTAATACTGTTTAATAACTCGTTTTTTTTAAACTTTTTTTGAAGAGAAAAATAATTTTATTGATTCAAACTAAAAATATACCCATATAAACATAAAATTAAAATCGTTAAGTTTCATAAATGGTTTAAACAAATATTATCTATTAATATCATAATTAAACGACTCAAACCTATATACATGATTTGATAATTGAGTCACGATTGACACATTATTTTAACGCATATATACGATTATAATTCTACAAAGACACTGATTTATAACTCATCATTTATTGTTCTTAATTTATATATTATTTATGAACCACAAACTGGCTAACAAAACATCATGATTATGAATAATTAAAAACTTAACCATCATCAAGACGACGTATAATCACATCGCATATCAAAAGCAGATTATTTAAATTCATTAAAATAAAAAGGTCATATGATCGTTCTCTGGCGTCCTGAAGACCAAAGGGCATCAACAAGGTCAGACACCCAGAATTATAAAAACCATACCTTTATCAATGTATTTGAATAATTATAACCAACTTGTATTAAAAATATATTTTAAAAAATAAAATATTATTCCGTTAATTAATTTGGTTGGCAATTAATGGCGGCACGTGACATTGCGTCTAGCGTTAACCATAGAGGTTCTGATGCTCACTAATCTTAGTTATCCGCTTATTAACCGACACTGAGATCAGAGGTGGGAAAATGGAGGCGCCACTGCCCAGGCGGTGTGAGACTACCTCCGATAAGAAGCTGGAGGGAAGTGAGGTCATGTGGGAAGGAGACAGAAGCTGTGGAGAGTTGCTGGGCCTTTGGCTTTCCAAATTCTGCAGTTTCAATGAACCAACCCACACTTCAGTGTCTTAATGGTCATATCGGAAACCTTCAGTTATTCGCTGTCGCCCTTTCCTCTCTGTTATTGGCACCTTCTTGCCTTCATTGTTTCCTTCCTTTCTTTCTTGTTTGGCTGCTGAGAAAGAAGAAAGAAAGAGTTTTTGATTTGTTATGTAATATGGTTTATTTTCATATTGTTATTGTTTCTGTTTCTTTTTTGCCTTTCGTTTGGTTTCCTGAGAAACGACGGAAAGAGAAAATTTTGGTTTTTTTTTATAGATGTTGTTTGATTGTTGTTTTTGGTTATTTTTATTATTACCTTTTATATTGTTTCTGTTTCTTTGAAAAAAGTTTCTGGTTCTCAATCGTGAAAAGACGATCGCCACGAGTGCTGAACCTGAAAATTTTGGTAGACGATTGAGTGAGCTATTTACATCAAATTTGAAAAAATTTCCTGTTTTCGTCCTTCAGTTTCTCAATAAGCAAACACAGTCATCACATACCTAAGTTCTAACTTTTCTTTTGGGTTGAAAGGGGAAGATCGTAAAACTCATAAAACAATTTATGCTTTGTTGATGGAAAACTTCTTGCAAATCCACAGAGCAAAGAAAAGAATGTGACTGAATGTATTTTTGTAACAATACTGTGATTTTCCTTGATTTCATTTTCTGATGAAACAAACAGATTCTCTGGAATCTAATACTAACAAATTTAGCTTGGTATGGGGAGTGCATTGGACCTTATGTGGACAAGCTTATGGTGCCGGAAAAGTCCAGTTGCTGGGTATACTTGCAGAGATCATGGATATCTCATCAGTAACTCCAGTTATCCCTCTCACAATATACATCTTATACCCCCAACTCTAAGCTCAAAAGAAGATAACTTAGCTGATCTTGCCGGAAAATTCACTATCGAAACCATTCCTCAATTGTTCTCACTGGCGATCACCTTCTCCCAATCTAGAAGTTCCTTCAAGCCTAAAGCAAGGTGAATGGCCAAGCAACTATTTTCTTTGTGGCTTTACTTCTTCACATTGGAATGCTTGGGCTCTTCATTTTTGGCTTCAGTTTGGGCACTACTGGTGCAGCCAGCTTATAACATCCTTGAGTTGGGTGATCGCCGTGCCCAGTGTCTATATTATCGGTTGGCAAGAGGCTGGACAGGATTTGTTATGGCTGGCTTTCTGTATAAGGGCTTTGTTCAGCTTTCGCTTGCCTCAGCTGTGATGCTCTGCCTAGATTTGGTATTTCATGACTATAATCCTTCATTAGGTGTCTTCAAAATGAAGTTTCATCGTGTTGTCATTTTCCTGATTGGTGAAAATCACTGGATCATCCATTTGGATTTTCTGTTCCTGTAATTTTTTTGCCTTGGACTACTGCTCGGGATATGCCTTAGCATTTAATTTACTGGTGGAGGCCATGTTGTTCATTGGGATGAATGCGCCTGGAGGTAAAACAAATATGCTGTTCTCTTCTTAATAATCTGTGTTCATGTTGTGAACATTTTTAATTAACCTCTTGTATTGCTTAACTTCCAGCACCCGGGTATCGAATGAATGGGATATGGGACATCCGGCAGAGCAGCCGCTACCTGCTATGCGTGCAGTCCCCGCCCCCAAGCTTATTGGGGCTTTTAATGGTGGTGGTCTTGATAATAGACTGGAGCATACTTCACACTACTGTGAAGCCACAAGGTTTTTGAGGCCGTTTCTAATCTATACTTTCCTTGTTACCATGCTTCTGAACAGTGTGCAGCCAGTCTTATCAGGTATACATGGCCTTTTCCTTCCCATATTACTTCTGTAATCATAGCTTTTAGAGTTGGGCACCTCTCTCATGATCCGTTCAAATTTGTCATATAACATGTTTTGTTTTTTTTCAGAGTTTTCGTGTTTCTATAAATTAATAGCCACAATACTTCAATCTTGCATTCGGGATTTAACAATAGCCCTTTTGTCGCAGGTGTTGCAGTCGGAAGCGGATGGCAAGCCCTGGTGGCTTACATCAACTTAGGCTGCTATTACCTTTTTGGGGTCCCTCTCGGCTGGCTTCTTGGTTACAAAGCAAATTTGGGAGTGAAGGGCCTTTGGGGGGGCATGATATGTGGAGCAGCTTTGCAGACATTGATTCTGTTGGTCATTGTCTATAGAACTAATTGGAACAAGGAGGTAATTAAGCACCTCAGCTTGGCCTTCAATTGTCACTGATCTTGATATCCTTTGTTCTGATTAGAATTTAGAGCTAAAAATTATGAATCAATAAATTAAATTGTGTTATTAAAATTGTAGGTGGAGCAAACAACAGAAAGGATGCAGAAGTGGGACAAAACATTGAAACTGGAGAAGAGAAGCATGACATGAATATCTAATTACTTCTCATTCCCTTGCATGTAACTTCCATTTTTACCAAACATTTTTTCTGGATGAGCACTACATTTTCTCCACGAGGAAAAGAGAGGAAAGACTTGTTTGAAATTAATCTTCCATCTTTGACTTCAATTAGAAGTTCAAGATATTAAAAGTCATAACTTTATTGTTATAAAAAAAGTTTTATTAAGTATGAAATAATATTTTGTATGATCTAAAAGTCATAACTTTATTGTCATAAAAAAAGTTTTATCACTTGCTCTCATTGCTAAGCTCTTAAAGGCTTGTCAAGATAGAGACTTCATTTCTTACTACATTTTAATCAAACATTGTAGTTTGATTCCTAGGGAAAGTATAAGGGAACCAAAATAGAAAATAGAGAAAAACAATTAAAAGGAAAGAAAAATAAAATAAAAAATAAAGAAAGTATGTTATTTTTATTAGCTATTTCAAAGCCATTTATTTATTTCAATTCATCAATATAACATAATAATTCAAAATATGTAAGTTTTTTTTTAAATACTCCATTATATTTGACTTTTAAAAGATTTTATTAAATAAATCAAAATAAAGAAAAAAGAAAAAAATCATTTAACAATTTTTTTCTTTCTTCTTGCTACTTTCCAAGAACCAAACACAATCTAAGAATTCACTAAACAATTTTAAATAGTTAAATTTATTCAAATACAGAATTATGAGGTATGATCATTAAAAACACTATCTTCATCAAGCCTGCAAAATGGTAGGGTTCAAATTTAGCAATTTCTACCTTTTGAACTTTAACCAGATTACGGTAGTGTTACTTGCCATAATAAACAGTCAAAGTTATAATTTTATCACCATAAAAGCTTTTTGCAATATGAAAAAAAATTTTTATGGTTCAATGAATGTGAAACAACATTTCACTTGTTTCATATTATTTTTAACACTTTTATTCAGCAAATGGAAATAGAAATAAGAATTTAAAATTAAGAATTCACTGACAAATTTCTAAATAGTTTTTTTTTTGAGAAGAGACGTGATTTTATTGATTCAAATTTTAAACTAGTAATACATTTGATAAAAATATATAATCAATTCATCAAAATTCTTGAGGATGATATTAATATCAAAAGTTAATATAAATAATCGGTTTAAAGCCTACATAATTAATAATAAAGTATTTAACGTATAGTGACTTAGTAAATGAGGCGACGCAAATATGGGCGTAACTGATTAGTGAAATATGCATTATGTAGATGGTAAGATCACGAAAAGATAAGCAGATTTATACTTGCGAAAGAGTATCTTTGAAAATGATAAAAAAAGCGTAGAGAGATAACAAAAAATCATCTGTTTTTTTGCCAAGGAAAGCGCTAACAAAAAGATTATCAGAAGAAGAGAATAACAGTTTGACTCAGTTAGAATTAATATCAACATCAAAGTGGGCGATGATCAGCTCATAGATTATCTATAGTCAAGAAGATGGTGAAATTGATTGAAACATTCATTTTTTGAACAACCAACTAAAATATGTTAGTTATTACCAGTAATCATACCAAGAGACAATGCCTTCTCTAAAGTTAATTAACATTCTTGAATATTGGATGAATGATGATGAAATTGACCTTTAAAAGAAAAGAACAGTGAAATCTTTGTTTTGTTTTGGTTTAACACCAGCAATGGGGAGTCTAAAATAGGTCTATTTTTACTTGGGAGAGGGACGAAAATATTCTTTCTTTATCTTAATTAGAAGGTGAATGATTTATTAGAAAGTCTTTGGTTCTTCTTTTATGACTATCAGCAGGGATATACCACAGATGGATGTACCTGACAATAGATCAAAGTTAACTATTCCAGCTAACCCGGGTTGAATGGATGAAGAAACGAAGTGATTTTATTATCATATTTCTATCTTTAACATATTGATCCGATGATAAAAATTATGTAAAAAAATAATAATTAACATTATTCTATTCATATCAACAGATAAACAAATTATTATCAGTAACAACATGGATCTAAATTATAGATCTAACGATTGGATGAATCAGTCAGATTCAGAAAAAATGAAATAGATAAGGTGAGTTTGTGCTTTTGGACCAATTGACTTGAGATCAGCGGTTCAAAATGGTAGATGCAGAAAAAGTACCAGGCCCATGGCTGTTATGGGCAAACAAGATGAGTATCGACCGTCTCTACGCCACAGCTTTCTCTCTCAGGCCGCACCTGCCTCTTCTCCACCCACTTCTCTGCCTCGTGTTTTGCTGCTGCATGAATCATGACGATTGATTGGAGTTCCCCACCCTTTCACCTTCCTTTTGTTTTCATCAGATCGTTTTATTCTCATTTCTCTCATAGGTTCTTTCAATTTTCTCTCGTTTTATTATGATTTTCTTATTATTCTTACTTCTAACTGCATATATGATATTGTGGTATTACAAATTACATAAATCTGTAGTGACTGAAATATTGAGTTTAATATTTATTCAGATTACCAGAATTAGAGTATTATTTATAAATTTATATTTGGTAATTTCAAATTTAGTCAAACATTAGTGACTCCCGATATTCAGTTTTAAAGGAATTTTAAACTGATCCTCCAATTGAGTAATATTTCTCACCTTTACTTTTCTTTATTTGTTTATTTACATTTATTTTGATTCAATTTTTTAGTATAACCTTTATTAATAATTTTATGTGGATAGTAGTGTAAATGTACTTAGTCCGTATGCATCGATAAACAAAAATTTAGTTCAAAAATATATGAAATTTTTTGATAGAATAGAAATAATTTTAAATAATAAAAAGAAATAAAGCAAAATGTAAAAATTTACACAGCAAACTTCTTAGTGGTGGATCAGTCGAATTTCAAGTCATAGACATAATGAGCAGGTGCAAAACAACTTCTAATGTGATATTAGAAGTGTGATAAATGCAGATGAATATGAAATTTAAAATTTTTTAACATGATGACATATTCGTGAAGGAATGATTGGATAAGGTGAACAAGCTTTGGTGATGGAAACTCATTGAATATTAGCCATGATTAATTGATTAATCCTCAGATTCAAATATTGAATTAAGAATCTTCATTAAAGAGATATTATGAGAAAAGTTCAAGAAAAGAAAATTTAAAAAAATATTTTGCAAATTTGAAGAAAAATTGTTTCTTATATGATGTTTGGGCGATACTTTTGATAATGGGGCTTTGTGTATATTCTTTATAATTCTATGAATAATGAATGGATGTTAAATAAAAGAATATTTCATTTAAACAATAAATACTCCACATAGTGGTAAAATATATGAAACTTTAATAAATAGTGAAATTATAGATTTGGGTATTAAGTAAATATTTACAATAACATTAGATAATGCTTTTAACAATGAAGTATACAGCAATACAAAGATTAAAAATATTTTGACAATGAGGATTATACAAAATTATTTCACGTGCGTTTATTTGTACATATTTTAAAATTTAATTGTAAAAGATGGATTAAAACAATTTTAGTAATTACATTAGAAAAATTAAAGTATTGCATATAATATTAATCGTTCCCAAGCAAAGAAACATGAATTATTATTTTTTTTATTGTTGCAAATTGCAAATATGAGAAAAGAAAAAATATAAGTTTAGATATACAATTAGATGAAATCTATTTTATAAGTTTTACAAAATATTACAAAATATAAAAGGTAGTACAATTATACGAAATGCGAGCTATCTAATAATAATAGTAATGTAGATGTTGAT
The DNA here is from genome assembly GCA_016808115.1 of Tetrastigma voinierianum. Classification (NCBI taxonomy): domain Eukaryota; kingdom Viridiplantae; phylum Streptophyta; class Magnoliopsida; order Vitales; family Vitaceae; genus Tetrastigma; species Tetrastigma voinierianum. The sequence goes on along the minus strand of JAEQBH010007818.1, from coordinate 9,529 downwards.
GTAGTAAATGATTATGATAGCGCGTACGGACCTTTTCTGAGGACTTTTGAAATTTTTGATGCTTTAACAAATATTTTTTGTACTATGTATTATCTGACTTTACATCGGAGTTATTATGCAAATAACTAGTATTTTTATGGTACTACAAGAATTATTTAAGTTATGAAATTTTTAATGATACAATTTTTGCAATGATAGAAAGATTAAAATATTTGGGAAATACCTTTGATTTATTATATTGGTTTAATTGTGGACCCTAGATTAAAATTTGATGCTCTAGATGAATAGTTATGATTAGTTATAATGAAGATCAAATAAGTGAAGAAATTAAAATGAAATAAATTGATTATTATATATTTTATATAATATTTATAAAGAAAAATATGGAAATGATATTAGTTTGATAAATCAAGTAAATCAGCAGTGAATCTACTTGCTCTTTTTATAAAAGCTACACTTTAGAAATGTTTAAAAGTAAGAAAAAAGGTATAACTAGTTCTTCAAATAATACAAGCGATATAGATAGATTTCTTAGTGTATAAACAATTGTTGAAGACGATAAAGATTTTTGAAATTTTAAGCGATGTTTTAAAGCCGGACGGTGGCTGAGTAGGAAAAGTTACGGTTAAAGTTCCATTTGGTCGGACGGTGAGTGAGCAAATCATTGAGCTAGGTGATGCAATGAAACTCACCTTATATTGCATAACATTTAAAATATACTAATTAATAATATTTAAGATATTATTTATTACTTTTATATAAATAAAATATTTTAAAATTTATTTAAAAATATGTATAATGTTGATATATGAAAACATATTAAAAATGGAATAAACTTATTTATATAAATATATCTTAGTGGTAGTAATATAATTTTGTTAATATAAATAATCATGATGGCGATCTGATAGTAGTGTGGTTCCACCCAGCTTCCTCTTTATATTCGACCATGACCTTGCATTATTAATTGAATTTTTAGTTATAAGCGTACTAGCACCTGAAGCTTTCTAATCCTAAGCAAAGCAGTAGTTTCGATGTAAAAAAAAAAAAAAAAGTCATTTTGGCAAAAAAAAAAATTTGTAGCGTGGTGATTAGGTTCATTTGAGCCGGCCGGTTCATCAGGTTCATCGGTCGAGCCAGCCGGTTCCGAGCGCCGAAAAGGCCGATTCAATGCAAAACGGTTTGATTGAGCCGAACGGTTTGTGGCGGTCGGTTGACGGTCGGTTCGGCCCGGTCAGTCGGTTTTAAACATTAGATTTTAGAATGGTGGAAAACAACAAATAAAATACCACTGGTATATATTATTGCACATGATGTATTAACCGTTAGCATGATCTGATCGCCGGAGAGCTTACTTTTAGCGGGTGGAAGAGTGGTTAACGATGTAATTTGTTACACGAAACGATCGAAACAGAGATTGTTGCGTTGATGAGTGTTAATAAATATGTTAAGATTAATTTAAAGAACGAGGTGCATGATCGTCTTCGAGAAGGCTACTTATTTAGTGGTAAATCTGAAGAATTAAATTTATCAAAACATGAATGAATCCATGATAATTCCCCGTTACCAAAAAATAGTGATTAAAATATTTCATTAAATTTATATTGTATTTTTATTTTCTTATGGTTGAAAAGTACAAATGATTGACAAATAAGTAGGTGCCAACCTAGTTGGGATGTACTTATTTTATAGTGATATAAACTTTTCATATATTTCCAAATAATTATATTCGATGAATAAAAATTTTAAATGAAGTATTTTTATTTTGAATTGTTTTAAGCTTATTTTACTTTTATTTAACTTTTGAATATAATTTAAATAAAAAGCCTAACTACTCAGGTTGAGAGGTCGGGCTTTTAGGCGAGGCTCTGGGTGGAGCTTTTTAGGTGGCACAAAAGAGCTGAAAGTGAATCGAATGGTATCGATGCAGTACAGGCTAAATCAGGCCGCGACTGGATCCTTCTTAAAACGGGCTTGGTGGGGCTTATTGACCTTCAGTTTGGGTGAGGCGGACACGAAAGATGGGCCTCGGGCTTTTGGAGATCACGATCATCCCGAGTGTGATTCTTATTTGTTGGTCCAAACTACTAGTAACCATGTTCGGATGAATGCATCATAAATATATATTTTATATTTTATTAAAATTAAACTGTTAAAATTTGTATCTCAATAAATAAAATATGTACAATATCTAAATGTGAAAATATATTAAAAATTATAGGAAAAATAGATTTTACATATATATGTAAGTCATATCTTTTATTTGTTTTTAAAAAGCATATCTTTTGTTTGTTATTCACATTACAACTAAGGCCTTGGTTGAGATGATTAGAAGTGCCAGGAATTGATAGCTATTCATCCAATCAGCACTTGTAAAGTACTTAGTAAGACATGTCGGCTCTTGGTAGGGTAAAAGCTAGCTCACAAAAAATATTACCTTTTCCCATTTTATATTATTTTTCTTTATTTACCCAAATCTTTTAAAAATTGGTTATATCTTTAAGAAATTGGGTTAGAGAATCTTGACCATTTCTACATTCTTACTCTTTTGGCAACTGTGTTGATTAACCACCCAAAAAATTCTCTCAAACCTTTCTGTATTCCACTCTCTATTTCTGATTAACACAGTGGCTCATGAAATGTGAACAGTAATTTTAGCTTCTATTCTCTGCGCTTTCCTCTCTATCTCTTTCCATATATATGTTTACTTTTTAAATTATTGGAAGTTAGTGAAAGTGGGTGTAAAATAAGTATGGTTGAGTCAATTTTAAAAAAAGTTGCTAATAAAATAGTAAATTTAATATTTAAACTTATATTTTGAGTAGCTATTTTGTTGAGTGTGGTTGGAGATGCTCTATATGGAAAAGATCCATGAGAAAATTAGTTTCTTAGTTGCACAATTTATTTATAATTAGTATTTTCAATTTATTATTATTTTGAATAATGTTTTCATTCCAACAATAAAAATATTGTTTTGATAATAGAAAATTTATTTTATATTTTCTACTTTTAAAAAATATGTTTGACTATCTTACTTAAATATTTTAATTTTTTTATTTATGTCAAAAACTATTATAGAAAAATAATTAAGTATTCAAAAAAATAAAAAATAAAAAATAAAGCAATAAACATACAAATTATGTTTAAAAAAAAATATAAATACATTTAAAAAAAAATTAAATTCTCAAATAAACTTTTATTTTTATAAACTATTTATGTTAAGATAATATTTTATTCAATATAATTTTATAGTTAAGTTATCTTTGAAATTTTATCCTTAATTATTGTATATACGGATGAATATTTTAAATAAAAATTTGTTTTTAATTTGTTGTAATAATTATATATATTCCAAAATTTATTTTTAATTTTTTAATTTTAATTTTAGTTTTTTAATATAATAAAATATAACTCCAAATAAACTGTACTTCAAAATGAATTTTTTATGACATGATTATAAATATATTGACATAAAAATAAAAAAAAATAAAAAAAGAAGATCAAAAACTGAAATATTAAAATTAATTTTATTTATCATAAATTATATATTTAATAAACTATGTAATGACTTTGATTATTAATCTATTTAACGCATTATAATAAAAACCTTAGTAATAATAGCCTTGATTATTTTTAAAATTCGAAAATCCCACTTGGGTCTTTACTTGTGTATTTGCATAGTTTTAAGTGCGATTTTGACCATTTTTTAACTTGTTTTCTTGTCCATCTCTACCATTCTCACTCAAAGTCACCACAAAAACAATAATTAGCTATCATCACCAACTATTACAGTTATATATGTTCATTGTTTTCTCTACATGTCATGTTTATATAGGTAAATTCTTTGTCATTCTTATTATCGGCCATTTTACTAAATAGTAATTTATAATCATTTATCATTGTATTCTCTTATTTGTTCTAATTCTGTACAACCAATCAACAACCCATTCTGCATTCTGATTCTCTTATCTGCATTATCAGTGCTCCAGTATTGTCAATTATCGATTATTGAAGGCAAGCAGTAAAACACTAGTGGAGTGATTTTTAATTTATTATAAAGTTCAAGGCCCACCCTTGCAACTTTAAAGTTTGGTTTTTCTCTAACCTTTTCTAATTAATGCAGTTGTGGGCCATGAGGTACACTGCATGGTGGGGGAACTTTCGAAAATTAATAAAAATTTAAAAAAAAAATCTAAAAAAATGTAGTTTGAAAAATAATCTTAAAATATAATGTAGTTTTAAGTATATTGAGAGCAGTTTAAAAATGTCTGCTTGAAACCCAATTTTTACAAAAGTTTGAAAAACTTGAAGAAGCAGACTTTCGAACTTAAATTGAAATTTTAAAATTAGAGAAAATTAATATAACCCGAGTGTTGATTAGCTTTGAGAATTATAAGTGTGCTTCAGGCATTTTAACCCCGGTAATTTAGAAGTGTCTCTTGAGAAACCAACGCTTCCAAAAATTTGAAAAGTGAGAGATGTCTGTAGAGCGTTTGAGCTTAAATTCAAAAATTTTAAAATATTTTCTTTTCAAAGACACTCAATGTTAATTCAAAATTTCAAAATTATAAAAGTATCTTTAAACTTTCAAAATTATAGCTATTTTTAGAAAGAAGCTTTTAGTATTATATTTAATGATTTAGAAAATGTTTCTTGAAGGCTGCTGACTTAAATTCAAAAATTTTTAAATTATAAGTGTCTCTTCAAAGGCAGCTTTAGTGTTTCAAAGAGTATGAAGGTGTTTTTTAAAGGCCTTTTAGTATAACGTTTCGATAATTTAGAAGTATATTTTAGAGACACTTTTCGTTTGAGTTTTAAAGTGTTTTTCGAGACACTTACCTTAAATTCAAAAATTTTGAAAGTTTATCTTCAAAGACATTTTGGTGTAAAATTTTCAAAAATTTTGAAAGTATCTCTTGAAAAAACACTTTTAGAAAGTGTCTTTCAGAAAACACTTCGCATGACAAAACTACATTTCATTTAAGAATATTTTAAACATGTTATTTGAGATATTTTTATTTTTTTTTTACGCACAAATATACAAAAGCCCATAAAGGTGGAGTGGGACTTTGCAGTAGGTCTCAATTATTATTATTAAAATATATTAATGACCTAAATATCAAGTCATTATGTTCATTTCTTGATCCAGATTATACTTTACCCCGTTTTATATTATATTGTTTCCAAAATTTTATTTTAATAGGCTTTTAAAATTTATTCTAATTTTATATTGTTTTTAAGATAATAATTTTATAGATTTAAGCTAATAAGACATCGATAGAAACATAGATACCGTCGCTCAGAAGAAACAATAATAGCTTAATAGCATGTATCTGTCGACCGTCTAAATTTTGATGATATTATAATGATTAGAATACTTACAATTCTAGTTATATAAAATTGATGACCGTAATTCGTTTTGTCGAGATATCTTTGTTAGATGCAAGTAAACAATATCACAGATAAGCCTACAACAAGATGATGAAATCATAAAAAACAAAATAAAACAAAATCTATATAGAATAATCACTTTATTAATAAAGAGTTTGATGGAAATATGTGTAAAAAGGTGATTTCAGTAAAGAATGACCAAAAATCATCCCTACTTGTTTAAAAAAAGAGAATATGAATGTTTGGAAGTGGGAAAAATGGAGCTGGGTTTGATAATAATTCATCAGATTAAAGTGCTGTATTGTAGATCAGAAAAACTGGGCAAAAGATAGGATCATTTCAAGTTTGGACAGTAATATTTACATTGTATATTAATTATGTTTTTGTGTATTATTTGTTCACTATAAGTGTTATAATGATGCAGTGTGTTTGAATGCCTAATATTTGGAAGGCTTTGTAAAAGAACCATAGTAGATTAGAAAATACAAATATAACACACACTTCAATACAATCATAATATAAAGTCGTCGTATTAACATTATGGTACATTACAATACAACCAAATGACAAAATATTAAATTATTTATTATTAAATGCCACTTGTGGGTCACCATATTATTATATTCATAACATGCTTAATGTTATGAAGCAATAATACAAACCAAATGAAATAGTAATATAAATTCATAATAATTTAGATTACTTATTTATTCAATGTATGAAAAGTTGTCAGTAATTCAATAATATAAATGTCTCAGCTGTCAAATATAGAAATTTTAATAAACATTTCCATATATCACTCACGAAAATCTGGCCGCGTTTTCTCTTATAGCCCGTTTTCTTAAGCAATGAGGTGATTTTTCTGGGTATTGACACAAATTACCAATTTACACATCTTTGTTATTATTTTCTTTCTCAATTAAGTAGTTATTTCACATGGATCTAGGTTTTAATTTGTTTTTTCATGATTTCGTTGTCATCTTATTACGGCGTATGGTTTTATGTCGTCTTGGTATGTTTGACCCAGGACTTTGATCGTTGGATTTCTGAGCGTCAAGTTAGCCCAGAGGGGTCTTGATCGTCAGTTCAGCCAGGCATAGGCGTGCAATGTTTACCAAGAGACATTCCGACGGTGGTGGCCTCTCCGTGATTAAGTCGTGCAAATGTCAGTCGTAGTGTTCGTTCTCTACAGTGAATCTTCTGACTATAAGTCAAGATCAAATCTCTCATTCTTCTTAGTTGGTTCCTGTTGGGGGAATCCCACTCCTTATAACAACCTTCACCTATCAGATCTTTTTCCCTTTTCAAAATTATCTCTCCAGGGAGTAAAGGATTGGGAAAATTTACAGAAAATTCACTGATAATATCGCTTTTGTGGATTTTCCGCTTCTAGGTGCTTATTTGTAACAAACTTCTCATATGGGATAGAATTCCCATATGGAGTTGAATGGCTAGCTGGAGGACTTGAAGTCCCAGACGGGCTGCCTTGAGCAAGCCTTAGAAGAGTTTGACCTTGCTTTCCCAAGTGGCCTCTATAGATTCTCTGCATGAAAGTGTTGATACGGTCTTAGTGAGGTAGGAGTGGAATTGGGCGTTTAAGCGGCGCGGGCGCTGAATTGGCCTCGGGCCCATCCAGTAACAGGATCCGAATCATGGTACTCACAATGCCCCATTTCATATCTTTGAGTTTTTGTGCTATTCGTCGGGGAAAATATTGTGGTTTCGAATGTTGAATGTTGAGAGTTGAAGGTTTGTCGGAAATGATTAACACATTAAGCCGCGTTCGACGATGCTCATGTGTGTTTAAGGCGCATGAGAATAAGCTTCCCGATGTGCATCTACCGTATCTCGTTCTAACGGCCCATTTAATGCGTCTGATGACCCCTTACCCTTATAAATAGGGATAGTGGTCTCAAGAGTGGTTTCTTTTACGTCTTCTCAAAAGATTTTTTTTTACTCCTGTATTTCATCCTCCTTTGCGCTTCTGCAAATTTTCCTTCCAAAGGAGCCATCAAAGACCATATGAACCGGCGACTTTTGATTTTAGATGAGTGTTTGCAACTCGAGCCTTTCCCGCGTCTGGTTGCTTGAGTGTCTCCGTGGTTGGAGGTGTTCTACTAGTTTCCGCGAAGGTTTTTGGTTTACTTTCTTTAGGTTTTATCCCTATTGGGTTGTAAAATCTCCAAGGGAGATTTCTTTTTCCTTTTGAGGGTTCTTTCCTTCCCCCCATTTTTATTTTTTTATTTTTTGGTTTGGACCTCAGTTGACCTTCTTTGCTTCTCATTTCTTTTATCTGCAGCATAGAATGGCAAAGAGATTCTGAAAAGTTTCGACAGTCAATTTATGGCGTGAAGTACCCGACGCCTCTTGCCCGTGATCTAGTTCTTGCCATGTCTATAGAGGCCCCGAGGTTATCGATTGAATTCTTGAAATCGGTTTGGAGACATCAGACGGCGCGACTACCTCGGCACAGGGGCGGATAATCTCCGTATATTTTACGGGAGCAATTTGCGTGGAGCTTCACCTCTTAGTTTCATTGTTGGTGAAGCCGGTTCCTTCATTTACGGGCACCTCACTCCCATACACCTAGCGCTTTTGGATTCGTGGGGTTGCAATGTCTTGAAATCTCTCACCCATTTCGACATCTCCTTGGTGGAGATAATGCTTCATTACACTGAGCTTGAGATTAAAGACCTGTCCATATCGACCACCGATTACTCCAGGTGCAATTTATGTCGGGCTTCCTGACTCCCCAGCTCTCAGGCTTCCTTTCAATCAGACCGGTCCCTTATGTTCGGGTTTGTCACATTCTGTTTTGTTATATCACTTACTTTACTAGGTTATGGTGTATTGACATACCTATCTTCTTGATGATTGTAGATGAAGCATACGAGGTCGGTTGGTCCTTCAGGTGTTGGAAAGCGAGGTTGGATCGCATCCATTGTAGTGCGCTTGAGATCACGGAGAGGAGCGTGTGCAGGCTCCTTCTATTTGCGAAGAACCTGCAGGATTTGGGTGCCAGTCCTTTCCCCTACATAGTGCTTGTTTTTCCATGTCCTTTGCCCATCGACGTCGTTAAGGGCGAGAATTTTGTCCTTACGGGCCTCTTGAAGTAGTTGCCCGAATTCTCTTCCTAGGTGGAGGCTGTTTCAGAGCTCCTTGTCCGACCAGATTATTTACCTTTGGCAGTGCATGACCCCAAGCTTGCCCCCCAAGCAGTGAAGAAGAAGAAGAAAAAAGTCAGTAAGGCGGCTGGCAGCGAGGGCTGGAAGAATCCTGCGGTTAGCGAATCGGCCGAAGAGAGAGGTTGATATACGGCCTTGTCGTTGGATTTGCTATGTGAGCGCGTAAAGTGAGCGCGATGTAGAGGGCCACTTTTAGCCTCTCGAAGTTCTTGGCAACTTAAACATTCTAGTATGTCTGGATTTGATAAGAGTCAGTCGATTGGTGATGCAGTGGACTCGTCGAAACAAGTAATTGAGGCCTCGTCTGTATGAAAGGTGCCGCCTAGGATGCCTCCCAAATGGCTTGTCTGTGCACGGAGGATGGACTCACTTATGGAGTAATAGGAGAAAGTGAGTCAAAGGGCTTATTTGGTTCATGTTTGTGTTATTTGAAAAGCGAACATTATTTAAATTTAGTGTTTTTTTGTGTTCCCAATGTTTTTAGGACAAAAACAATAATGGAAACTGATGTTTTACGTATTTTCCTTGTTAGTGGCGGATTTAGATGTGTGCTTGGGCATGCACCCCATCCACGAAATTTTTTTGTCAAAAATTTCTTTAATAACAAATCAAACCCTAGACCATTGCTGCTTTCATGAAAATGTAGGATTCCAAACCACTGGAAATACCGACACACTTTGTTGTTATGCCCTCTAAGGTTAAATCGCAATTGTTAGTATGTCCCCTTAGAGCTCAGATTATGGCTCCACCACTGTTCCTCGTTCTTCTTGTTTTTCAAAACAAAAAACAGTTTTCAAAAATTGTAAACAAACATGTCCCAATTGCCTTGTTTTTTCATTATTATAATTCAATTTCAGGGACATGTTAAAGGTACACTAAAAATTTGACAGGGATAAATGAAACAAATGCCCCGAATTTTCTGGCTTATGTCCACTATATGATTTTTCGATTTC
>JAEQBH010007817.1:0-116158 GCA_016808115.1 Tetrastigma voinierianum | reverse complement strand
TCTTGAGGAAAGTTTTCGAAGTCTTCTGGACCATTGCGGGGGGGAATTCAACCCAGTGGGAAGGACTTTTATGTCGGTGACACGAATCGGAGAAGTCGGGGTCACTACGGTATAGATAAAAAACGGATGGAACCCTGACACACTAGAATGTGGAATGCACTTTGAGAAGGTATTATCAATAAAAGAATGAAGGTATTATCAATGAATGCATTGTTAGAATATAGTTTTAGGTTTACCACATAATTTAGCAGGGAAGCTGTAGGAATTTTATTTTAAATAGAGTACCACGAAAGACACAACAAACTCCTATGAGAAATGGAAGCGATAAGCACTTGAATTATCTCGAGGTGTGGGGGTGTTTGGCTAGGTTGCGATTTCCTAAGCCTAAAAAGGTTAGGTAGGACGGCGTGGCCCATGTTTTTATCGAATATGCTCGAGAATAGCAATGCATATCGTTTCTTGTTCATAAGTCGGAGATCCCGAGATATACATGTCAATACGATCACATTGAATCAAGGGGCTGGCTTCGTTCTTTGAAAATATATATTTCGATATAACATAGTATATGGAGTCAATTGATAATAATAAAGAGGTCTCGAGATCTAATATCTAGAAGTGGTCAGTGGAGGATGAACTGAATGTAGTAAAGGCTGAAAAGGACTTCCACGTCTTTTGGACATGATTTCTTGCGATATCACGTTGGAGAATGAGCCTCGGGACGTTCAAAAGAACGTGACTTCGCGGAAGCATTCCCGGAAGAAGAGTATCGATGTAGTGAAGTTGAATCCATATTGTCGAATCATGCATGGAAATTGGTTGACCTTGTATCACGGTAATAAACCGCTCTAGTAAGTGGTTTTCCAAGAGGAAAATGAAAGCGTGTAGTGCTATTGATAAATATAAGGCTAGGCTTGTATTAAAAGGATACAAGCAACGAGAAGGTCTTGATTATTTTGATACTTATTCACTATTACTAGAATTACATCTATAAGGATACTAGTATAGCAATGGTGTATAAACTTGAAATCCATCAAATGGATGTGAAAGCTTGACCTTCTTAGCGGGAGATTTGGAAGAAGAAATATATTTGGAACAACCGAAGGGTTCATTTGTTCTAAGACGAAGCGAAAGTATGTTGGCTTATCAAGTCACTCTATGGATTGAAAGCGAGCGAAAACAATGGCATGCTAAATTCAGCGAAGTCATGTTGTCGAATAGTTTCAAGATTAATGAGTGCGATAAATATTATATGTTAAGCAAACTTAGGAATTGCACACCATTTATGTTTATATGTGGAAGCGATAATAGCATAACGAGGCGGTGATGGTGAGATTGTTAAGAAAATCAAATGCTTGCGCAAGTAAATTTGAAATGAAAGATATGAAATTCGCGATGTTATTTTAGGAGTTAAAATCCATAAGACATCTTGAGGATTAAGCTCTATCACAATCTGATTATATTGAAAGCGATTCTTGGAAGATCTGAGAATCTAGATATTTACGATAAAGACTCAGATGAATGTTAATTTTATGCTTTTGAAATATTAGTGAAAACAAGCAAAATGAGTGTGCTAGTATACTAGACAGGTTTAATGTATGTCATGAAATTGTACTAAGTAGGACATAGGCCCCAGATGCGATTAGCAAGCTAAAGTCGATTCTGATTGAATCGAATGAAAATCATTGGAAGCTATGAAAGCGTTTATTAGGCTACTTAAAGCATCTTCAATTATGCTTTGCATTACCTGAGAATATCATTAGTGCTTGAAGGATAGTGTGAGTGCAAATTGGATAGCAGGCACTAAAGACACAAAATCCCAACAAGATGATATGTATTCACACACTTGGTGGGGCGGCCTTGATGTCTTGGAAATCACATCGAACGACTTGTATTGCTAGATCCTTTATGGAATTAGAATTTGTTAACGGATAAAGCGGGTGAAGAAGTAAAATTAACCCGAAATTTTGGAAGATATTCCTATTGGCCTAAACCGATTACTTGCATTGTATGTATACATTGCGATGAATCAAGCGAAAACCAATAGAGGAGCAAGAGAATCATCCATAGATAATGGTAAGTCTCGACCACACTCAGAAGGCATGACACAGGTAAGACAACTTCTTTCTAAATTGGAATTATCACCATTGACTATGTGAAGTCAAAAGATAATATTAGGATCTGGGTAACAAAAGGCCTAACTAGAGATGGTTGCAAAAACATAAGGGGGAATGGGTTTAAGGCCACTAAACAAGTCATGTCAAGCGGACACCACACCTAGTTATTTGGAGATCCCGGGATCTAGGTTCGTAGGGACAACTAAGTTATGACAATGATGTAAGTCTTTGTCAAATTTGTTTTACCCGTTCTGGATAAAGGCAGTATTAATAGTATATGAAGGTTAGCTTTTAATGATTATGAAGCTATATGTTGAAATCACCTGTGAGTGTGAAGTGAGGGTCAAACACGTGAGTGAAAAGGCGGAATTAAACCTTTCGTGAGACCGGTGATTGTACATGGCCCGAAACAAACCTAACGGTGAGAGCGATTTTGTTCGAGCAGTTGTGGCGTTTCTATTAATCTGGGCTTACACGCGAAGGTCGACAGTTGAAGACATCAAGTGTAACACCCCCAGGAAATATACTAGTTGTTTTCGACATGTTTAGGAGTATTTTGTAAGCACTCAATTTATTTGTTTCGGTGAGTTAAATGCGAAACACGAAACGAGGGCTTAGGGAAAGTTACAAAACTTAGAGGACAAATATGTAAATGATCCAAGGGCTTAGGGTTATATTGAAAGACTATGGGCCAAAGAAGAAATAATAAGGTGTTATGAATTCCTAGAAGTGAGAGAGCAAAAGCAAATAAGCAAACTTAACTGAATGGGTTTTTTAAAGGGCGAAACATGGCCTTATCGAATCCATGGGATTTAGGAGCCCGATTTGGTCTCCAAGGGCAAAAAAGACAAGCAGTGAAGAGAGGAAAGGAGGAAGCAAAAGAAAGGAAGAAGAAAAGGAAGAAGGAGGAAGGATTGACGAATCAAGTCAGGTATGGAAACTACCTTGATTATGGATTTTGTATCGTCACATGGGATTCTAAGGCTTTTGTATGATTAATATCTTGTCTCCCGAATCTGGGTTTTCATTGAATTGCATCTTAACCTTAGATTTCTTAGAAATTAAGATTAATTAAAACCCACAAGAGACAGACTCGTAAGAATTCCCCTTTTTGTTGGATTCATGGTTAAATGACAAGTAATGGGCTAGGGTTAGAATAAGCCCTAACGATCATGACTTTGAATTGTGTATGGGTTGTAACCATATTAGATAACTTTGGAAGTGATTCATGAAAGAATTTGGAAGAAAGATATCCATTGAAAGATGATTTGAGTATAGTGAGGATATAAGATGATTGCAAATGGTTGGATGTGTGTTTGAAGTATAAATTGATTTGGGTATCAGTATGGAAAAAATGTAGAAAAAGCACAGTCTGGGCACTTTTCGGAGGCTTATGCCGATGCGATATGAGCTTGTATAGTGCGACTTGATTGGTCATTTTTGGCAGTTGTACCGATACAACTTGAGCTTATCTGCGTACAACATTCACGAGTTTCTGATACGACCGATTTTTGTATTTTTAGCCCGCCTTCCTTATTTCTTATCCGATTTAATTGATTCAATGGCCACTTAAAATAGACTTCAAGGAGAACAAACCATATTTAATAAGCCTATCTCCAAATTACGAGTCTAAGAATAACCTTGAAATTCACTCAAAAGTGGGACCATGTGCAAGCGAGTCCCAGTTCAAAAGCTTTTTGGTTTATGAAAATCGGGATGTTTAGGACGTAGCTTTCGAGTTCGATTAACAAGTGGGTGATTCAGTTGGAATAAAACCGCCGCGCACTTAACTACTGGTATTACAAGGACCACAGTGATAAAAATCATGAAGTTGAACCCGGAAAATGGTAATACAAACAGTCCCAGTGTAAAATCGGTAGCAAGAGCTAGTTGGCATGAAAATACCGTAACTTGAGAGTTTGGGCGATCCGATTGGAATGATTCCAATTTCTAAGTAAAGATGATTTCATAGAGAACGAAAGTATATAGAAAGATATATGATCTTGACTACCTAGGACAAGAATGAATGAGTGGGCGTCACGATTGGTGCTCAGGCACTCCTAGTGAAGTACCTCGATCACTCTGATTAGTCTTCTGGCACTCTGTCTGATTAGTCTTCACGGCACTCTGTTCCCGATCTTGATCTTTCTGTTGGTGCTAATGCACCCGATGCTATATCGTACCGCCCCGGTGCTTATTGTCTTCCGTCTACTCATTTTCTTATAATTGGTCTAGGTATGAGTCAGACCGGACATATGATAAGATGCGAATAAGAGCCAAGTAAAAGTCTGAGGCATTATCGATGCGTCTGTGAGTACTACCGGGTACTCACGTATCGATAGGATTACGCGTACACCTATGGGTACTCCTGTATCTGACAAGTCTGTCTCTGAATAAGTTACGTAGTACCTCTGGTGCTCATGTCTCGATTAAGCTGTGTACTACGGGTACTCACACGTATGCAGTATTACATGGTACCTACGGGTACTCTGTATTTAATTAAGTTATGTTACGTCTCTTATTTAGTTACGTAGTACACATGGGTACTCCTGTCTGAATAAGTCGATCGATAAGTTTTGTGAGTACCTAAGGGTACTCCTGTATTTGAATAAGTCTGTAGTACCTCACGGGTACTCTGTATTTGATAAATCACATGTCGATAAGTCTTGTATACGAATAAGTTAAAATGATTAAGTCTACATCTACGCATGAGATTCGTGGCTTTGGGACTCTGTCAGTTCAGATTGTGGTTTTTGTAGATACTCTCGTATTTCATCAAATCTTTTGTAGTACCCTAAAGGTACTCCTGTATCGGTCGCTTTGTAGTACCTACGGTATCAAAGTGTAATTAAAAACAAGTATAAAGTCCCGATGTACCTAAGGGTACTCGTATCAAATAAAAATAAGTATGTATACGTTACGATGCATGCACACTTTCTGGACTAATGTCCATACGTCACGTATCACGTATAAGTCGATCCGACCTTGTATGTGATATGATCTTTGATGCGTTCGACTCATCGTACCTCACGAATTACCTTCGCAAAAGAATAGATCCGAAAATCGAATCAGTTTGTAAACACAAGTATAAGATGTAAGACAGGGCAAGTCACGTACCTGAATATAAGTTACGTAAGACAAGTATAAGGATTCAGTAATATACGTAAGATACGAAATACATGTATAAGTTACGTAATACATGTATAAATCCGAAATACATGTACATGCTTGTAATACCGGATAAGATGCAAAAGCACCGAATAAACTACGTAGGCACAAGTAGAGAGATCAGTGAGATAAGGATAGGCTCTATAGTCTGAGTATAATATCACAGTACTAATATAATTCAATACCTACGGGTATCTCAGTATAAACTCGGATAATAGTCAAACTCCGTGGTACCTCGGGTGCTCTGTCATCAAGTATGGGTATACGTTAACTGGTTCTTGTTGGGGATATGATGCCAACACAAGTTGATATCGGAAACGGACATTTGTTCAGTAAGTACCACGGGAACTCTGTATAGATCAGTTAGCAAATCCGGTATATATTAAAGTAATCTACGTGATACCTACACGAATTTTCTCAGAACAAGTGTAAACTCAGTAAGGACAAGTATAAGTTACGCCAAGCTCCTACGGGAGATCGAGATATAAACTCGATCTGATGTCTTGAAATCGAATAAGAATAAGATCCAGGCTAGCTATAAGTATAAGACCGGGATAAAGAATAAGTTTATCAGCAGTATAGATTCCAATAGCCAGGATAAGTCGCATAAGTGTAATTCTTTGAGTAAGTATAAGATTGTTATAAGTATAAGTTCGATTACCGTTTACCAAGGAATGCGAATAAGCATAAATATGGGATCCACTATGGGATCACGCAACGTGTTAAAAGTCTGGGTACAAGTAGGCAGAATTATTTGATAACCGCAAAATAGGAACCCGACTGAAATCCAGAAAATCATGAGTTATGTAAAGAGATGGAGTGGATACCTTGCCATTGCATATGTGCCAAGTTTGCTCTGAACTCTGATCGACACATTATATCTTGGTTTATATGATTCATGATGATTTTGATATTTGTTTTACATTATAAGTTTATCATGATTAGTCTAAATGCATGTGCATCGGTATAAGTTATAAGATATGCAACACTAAGCGTAAAGCTGGCACGGGTTTTGTCAGTGTAGGTACGGAGAAGACATCGCAAACATCCGCATCACAGTACAGGTAAACAACGCTGCAGGGTTCCTTACATGTAGGTTCCGTGCTCGATTTGTAATTGTAAGAAATCTGATTTTGCTTTGTAAATGGGACTCGATATATGTGTATAGATTTTGATGGACACCACTCAGGTCGTATTCTTTTGATTAATTATAAAAGGTGGGCCATACCATAGGTGCGGTCGGCTTTAAAAAAAATCGGTGGGGTCGAGTATTTGATCTCGCGTCCCGAAGCAGTTCAGGATCCGCCAATCGAATTTGAGATAGAGATTAGGGCGTGACATCGAGTCTTGATTAATGAGTAAGCGATAGGTTTATTGGAAAAGTTCAAAGTCACCGGACTACTTGTATCCAAGTACTCACGTTTCTCATGGAACCAATACTTTGCATCTCTCATGCATACCGCAGTATTGATATCAGAACTTTTTCATTCATGTGGGGGATTGTTGGGACTTTGGAATCACAAAGCATGTGGATGAAGAGTCCATCTCTGAATGGGGCGAGAAGGAGATGAGTTTAAATAGTTGAGTCTCTCAAATGGGTTGTGTTCGTAAACACTCTAACAAGAAGCAATGTCAAACGTGCCCTAAATATTATAACATACCACTAACATGTGACCTTTAGACTGCATATGCCCATTTAAAAATTACCACTTATTTTATTATTTTTGAAGAGAAAACAAAATAAAAAAGAGCCTTAAATGCTGACTCTAATAGGAAGGAAGCTGTGAAAATCGCTCTGGAAGTCGGGATTCGGGTTACACAGTGGAAGGTACGGTGAAAAATTGCCAACACCACTCTAAGGCCCTGGTTTGGTCTCAATAGTTAGAGTAAGGCAAATCTTGACAATCGGATTAATCAATCTAAAAATATCGAGGAAACGAGCAACAATTATAACAAAACACATTAAACATGCCAATAAATAACTAAAAAATATCAGAAGTCAAACCTGGTGAAACATGTACCTTGGTGGCGGAAGCGCTATCAATAGAGAAGCAGTTATCCTGTAACACATAAATATTAATAATTAAAATTTATAAAATAAACAGTTGCTTGATGCACATAAATAATAATTAAATTATAAAATGAGCAGCCAAATTATTTAATGAAAGATGGATGAGGCGTTGGGCCTCTGCAAATTATTTAGCACGTGAGCCATGTGGTCCCATTTTGGCTTAGATTATAAAGTAAAATTTAATGCATTTGGAATTTTTAAAATCAAGTGAAAAAAATGTATAAGAATAAGAATGTAAAAGACTTTAAATTCAGAATATTTGAAATATATATATATATATATATATATATATATATATATATATATATATATATATATATACTATATATATATATATATATATATATATATATATATATAAATTTAAAAAGTTTTTATAATTTAATTTGAAGAAAGTGAGTCTTGAATTTTTTTTTAATTTTAAAAAGGATTTTTATAAAGAAAATAGATTTTAAGTTTTTTTAAGAAAAATGAGTTTTGAATTTTTGAAATGAAAGAAAATGATTTTTTTTTTAATCTTTGCGAATTGAGAAAAAACTGTTTTCTTTTTAGAGTTAAAGAAAATGATTTTGAATTTTAGAAATTAAAGAATGTGATTTTGGAATTTTTAAGAACATTTTTAGTTTGAAAGGTTAAAAGAATTATTTTTGATTATTTTTTAGAAACTAAAAGATGATTTTAACTGTCAAGATGATGATTTGCAATTTTTTAAAAGAAATTAAAGGTGTTTTTATTTTTATTTTTTATAAATTGAAGAAAAATATTTTTAAAATTTTTATAAATTAAATATTTTTTTAAAGAAAAAATAGAAAATTGGGCATTGTTTTGAAGGGTTTGAAAAAAATAAGACTTTTAATCAAAGAGTAAATAACAATGATAATAATAATTTTGCAAAGAATATATCACAAAATAATTTGTTAAAGTGGTTACGTAAACCAGGACCAAGGGTGGGTACACTTTTTAAGAGTAGGGATTTTATTTATTTTCTCAGTAATTAAATAATGTGTAAAAAAAAAGTATGCCAAAAATAATAATTAATAAAAAAGGAGTTTATGGTATTAATCAGAAAAATA
Source organism: Tetrastigma voinierianum (assembly GCA_016808115.1). NCBI lineage: Eukaryota > Viridiplantae > Streptophyta > Magnoliopsida > Vitales > Vitaceae > Tetrastigma > Tetrastigma voinierianum. Next base: position 107,732 of record JAEQBH010007817.1, on the reverse strand, counting down.
TGGGAAATGGATAAAATTAGTTTACCAAACTTGTGAGAGAAAAATTGGTTACCAAACATGAAGAATTTATGAGAGAATATTAGTTGCAAATATGAAAATTAGAAACAAAAATTTAATTAATAGTTTTTTTATCAAAATTTAATTAATAGTTAAGAAATTTGTAAATAAAATAAATTTAATAATAAATGAAAGAAGATATAAGTAGATAATGTTGTAACAAGAATTAAAGATTAAACAAATATTTAATGTTGTGACTAAAAAATCAATCTAAAATAATAATATCTCAATGTAAAAAAAAAGTTTATTTAATGAAATAAATATATTTTCTTCTGAAAAATATTTATTATTACTGAAGTTCTTGTACGAGATAACCTAAAACCTATAGCATTAAAAAAAATTAAAGAACAAAAAAAACTTGAAATCTAAAAAAACCTTAGTGCATTGCTTCCTACATAAGATGTTATCAAGATAATAAAAAAAAATTGTAAGAAAATGTTAAAGCTCATAAATCATACCGGAGTGATTGTCTTCTTCCATGTTTCTCCTCTCCATGTTTGAGAAAAATCTCTCTATTCTATCCTCCCTTAAGATCTCCTCCAAAAAATTTCTTTTCTAATATATAGGAACTCTTAGAGAAAATTGACCCTAAAACCTCAAAGGAAATAATCAAAAACCTTCCCCAAAGGAAAAGGAAGAAAATAAAATAAAAATGGAAAATCCAATCAAATAAAATCGAAATTAAGAAAAAGTAGAATAAATAAATAAAAAAGAATGAGCCCCAGAAATTTGGGGTCTGATTTAGTTCTTGAAATTTTAGGAAAAATACAAAAGAAAAAAAATATAAAGAAAATGTAGAAGGAAAATAGAAATCAATAGAAATGGAAAATAAAAATAGCTTTAATAGTCTACACCGTATTTTTATTTACATCTTTAAATTTAATAAATTTATTTTAGGTATCAATATGAAGATAAATAATATAATATATTCTTATTTTAATTTCCAATTTATGTCGATTTTCTTTTCTGTGTTGTTACATGCTGATTAGTCATATATCTTACATAAGTGCTGAGGCTACTTTTGAAAGACCATCAATAATATTATTATGTGTAAAATTAATTATCTTCTCTAAATGACATTATAGTTTTTTTGTTTGAAAGCTAATCACTTTTAATATAATAAAGTAAATTGTTCCTATTAGGACTCGAATCTCTCTCGATGAGAAGCCTTTAAACATTGAACGTTCTAACCAATTGAGTTAGGATAAAAAGTAAAACTTCTAAAAATAAAATTTTTCCCTCTGCCTCAATTTCCCCTTTTTTTTTTCACATATTGTACCATGTTGAAGTACCCAAAAACAAAGGTTTTCATATAGGCAAACAAAATAAAAAATGATTTGATGCAAAAACCAATATTTTAAAAACTGGACCGGTGACTGAATCGGAAAAATTATCGGTTCCACGAGTTCACTAATTAAAGACAGCGGTTGAGCAGGTAATGTAATAAATATATGTTGTATTTTAAAATATATAATTAATAATATTTAAGATATTATTTATTACTTTTATATAAAATTAAAGTATTTAAAAATTTATTTTAAAAAATATGTATAATGTTTAAATATAAAAACATGTATTAAAAATGTAGAAAATTAATTGCATATATTATATACTTAATTAGTAGTAATATATAATTTGTTAACATCTAAAATAATCACAATGACAACATAATGGTAGAGTGGTTTCCTTGTAACTCCCCATCCCATGTTCAAATCTACGGGCCTGCATTATTTGATTGAATTTTTCTTTAGTTACAAGCCTTCTAATCCTAAGCAAAACGACGTTGTTTCGATGTAAAAAACATCAAGATGATGTTTTAACTTGAAAAAAAATTAAAAAAAAAATTGTGGGAGCGAACCGCTCGGTTCGTTAACGAATCGGTCGGTGAGCGGGGTTTGAATTTGTCTAGCCGAGCAGGTTATCATCAGATTGGATTCTAAATGATTTTTGCATTGAGCCGGACGGTTTTAGTGACGAGTCAACGGTCAGAAGCCGTCGGATCGTAGTCGGATTTTAAAGCATTGGCAAACCAAATGTGTCCCATGGTATTCACATAAGGGAGGGGGAATCCATCGATTTGAATTGAAATAGGGCTTTCGACCCATTTGTTGGGTGTGCTAGGCCTCTCTTTCTCAAGTCATGTTCAAACCAATAATTGAGTTGTAGTATATAAAGCCCGAAAGGCTATTATCTTTCCATGTGGTCGAATCTTTTTGAAAACTATTGTTACTAACAATTTCAGCCTTAACTACTGAACATGTAGCAAAATTTGATGGAGAAAATCATAAATCAATTACCACAGTGATCTCTTAAGAGTCCTCCTCCTCCCTCTAGACTATCCGCACCAAACATCCATTAGATTTAGGGTTGTCCAGCCAAGGTTCCCATCTGTGAAATCATCAGTGTCTGATCAAGGTTGAGGCATGATCAAATTTTGTGTTTCTATCACCTGATTTGATCCACTTTTCGTGCGATGGTGAAAATGTTTCCAAACATTCTCCTAATCCCTTTTGCATTAGAGAGAATTTTACTACTTGTTTATTGTTTTATGAAACAGGATTTATTCTAGGTGAACTCTGGTTGGGTTAGTCAAGTTGCTTAAACCAGGAAACTGTATTGTTGGGATCTATTGTCTCCACCAATGTTTTAAAAATCATACTAGATTGGTCAATGCGTGTTGGACCATGGGAATATGTAACAAAACCAATCAAGTTTAAAAGCTGGTTTGGGCCAGTGAGCTGGTAACAAAACCGGTTAAAACCATTTTCTTTAGACCAATGGATATATCGGTCAAACCAGTGGCTGTTGGGATCTATTGTCTACACCAGTGTTTTAAAAATTGGATTGGATTGGTCAGTCCGATCAATTGGACTGTAAACCAATAACAAAACTAGTCAAGTTCAAAATCGGTAACAAAATGTTTGATCGATCCGATCGGTTTGACCGTGAACCATTAATAAGCAGTTTAAACCATTTTCTTTAGACGGCGGTTGAATTGATCAAACTAGTGATTAAACCGGTCAAATCTATTTATAATTATTGTTATTTTTAATAATATATTAATTATTTATATATGACGTCACTAGTTCAACTGTCAATTCAACCAATGAACCGTGAATAAGTAACTTTTGGTTTCAATCATCTTGGTTTTAAAACATTGGTTACTATAGAAATTGATTAGTAGTGGGGTGTGATCAGAGTTGAGCTTGGGGATATGATATGATTAGTAGTGGTTGTTGCATTGAGTTCCTTCCACGAAGATTTCCTCAAGGAATGATTTGAACAACCATACTCGATTTCCATTGAGTTACTTTTAATATCAATCAAAATGAAATGTATAAAAACAAACAATTTGGTCTTAACACTATGAATGTATTTAATTTTATATTTTATTTAAAATTAAGTAAAAATTACATCAATTCATAATGTCTAGCTTATATGATAGAGTGTTCAACGTTTCAAAAAAGTAAGGACATATTCAAGTCCTAGTGGAAGCAGTTTAATATATTGTAATCAAAACGTTTAACTTTTAAAAAAAGTAAAATTACCACACTAGAGTATATAACTTTTTCTATTTAATTAGAAGTAACTTGTTGAGTCAACCGTCTTACTTAAAATCAACTTATTAATAACAAGTTCATTTTACTTATATTGGTTAATGTTAATTGATTATTTTAAAAATATAAAAAAGCTAATAATTTAGCCTTTTCAAATTCAACCAAAAATTAAATATTATCATTATAATAATATATATTATTATATTCCAAATCTATTTAAAAATTACAAATAAATTAATTTTGAAACTAATATATGTATATTAAATGTAAAATAAAAATAAAAAGTTTAATAACTCTCTTTACATAATAGGAAAAGTAATTGCATATCTTACCATTTCAAAATTTTGCCACCACGAAGTGTTGGTATAAGGACTCTTTGTGCTTGGGCGTGAGGCTAGTGTAGTTAATGTTAGGCAAACATAGGAAATAGACCAAATTCCAGTCTTCACGAGAACAAATACTATATCGTTATGTCTGAATTAACTAGATGTCAAAAAAAAAAAAGAAAAAAAAGACTCTCTATGTTGTAGTTGAGGGCTTTTATGACATTTTCTCTTAATTAACAAAAAAAAAAATCTTGGAATATGGTAGTGGGAGAAATATTTCCAAATTTAAGGTAATTTTTTTCATATAGAAAGTTGAGCTTAAAAAGTTACTTTTTAAAATTTTGGAATCTTCTACATTATAGGAAAATAACTTCTATAGTTTTTATTCATATACTAACTTTCGTTAGTAGAATATTTAAGTTTAAAAACTATAGCACATCGGAAGGGGATGAATCTCAGTTCAAGTCGATGGTGGCCCATTTATTACATTTTAACAAAGTGCTTAGTAATAAAAACACCGCTTTTTATAGTTTCTTTTTTTAAATACTTCCTTATTCTGAAATTCAATATTAAATTAATAAGCGTCTCTCGAGAAAAGTCGGCGTTGATGTGGTGTGGATTAAATCGCTTAATTTGGGATTTCTATGTACCGGTGCGATGATGCTATTTTTGAGGCCGATATTCATGACATGAGTTAATTCTCAAAAGCAGTTAGGGGTTGTTTTAAATTGTATGTAGTGGGGTTTAAAATGGCGCCCGTCAGGCCCGCAAGAGAGGGAGGTCGATAAAGCGGCAGGCCCCGAGAGTGCGATGCAAGGCTTGAGTGTAGCTCGAGTGCATGCGTGAGGAGAATTTGAGTCCTTAATTAAATCACTAGGAAAATAAATCCTCGGGAACCATAAATCGAGGTCCCGTCAAATAGGAAAGTGGGATGTCCCGTAGTAGCAGATTTTCCTTCAATATCTCATTCGATAGAGCGAAATATCTGCGTCCCGATAGGAAGAGAGTCGCTGCAGCCCTCAATTAGGAATGATATACATTATAAAATGCAAGTACTTACCGACGGTGAAGATGCATGGCTTTATACGCCCGTACTAAGCCATCCCAGGCTTTCTTTCTTTTCTCTCAGAAGAGAAAGCCGGCCCAGGCATCGGAGCGGCCACGGACAAGCCCTCGCCGACCCAGATTCTTCTTTGTTCTTGCGAGAATACCACATCCAGGTAGGCCGATCAGCGGCGCGGTCACCAACCCGACGATCAGCACGCATTCCGGCCCGCTTGTGTCCGGATCGGCTAGCGATCCTACCTTTCGGCCGATTCGGTTGAAAAGCGACATCATCGATTGGCGCTGTGCGTAGAACATTATTCTTCGCCAAACGCAAAGCGATTCTGCCTGGGCGATTCACGTGGTATCGACGGCGGCGGAAGCAGCGCTAATCCTATGAGATGCGAGATCCCACCCTAGAATGTGGGCGGCGAGCCACGGGATCGGCGAAGCGATCGAGCAATACAAAGCGAAGTGAAACTTTCACTTCGTCGGCGGCAGCTTGATAGAGGAGATAAACCTTCGCGAGACAAATACAACACCCGGAAAGCGTCGAGACTCGGGAAGATCCGCAATATCTCCCGTGAAGTACGACCGTATGGTATTCCCAGGATCTGCAGGAAGCGAGGCGGAATCTGAAATCGAACCGGGCGCGACCCACAACTAGCCCCTGTAGGGGAAGAGGACCAAGCAGTACGCAGGGGATGCGACGAGAACATAGAACCACATCACCCCACATCCCGAGGAAGCGGACATGGGAAGCGGGTAAGGAACCTCCAGTAAAGCTTAGCCGTGTGAAGGAGGTAGTTAAAGGCGCACCGGGACACTATGGATACACTTGTTGCAAGCGGAATCACCCTTCACTCTGGGGTCTTCAGCCCCCTGCTCTGAGCCAAATTCAGGATGCCACAGATGGAAGCGTTCGATGGTATCAAGGATCCAGATCATCTCGATCATAAGAATCGGATGGAGTTGCATGGGTATCGAGACCACATCCCATTGCGGGGAAATTCGCCACTACCTTGAAGGCAGGCTATGGCGATAGAATCCCCTTACGACAATCTCCTTGTTCGGAGAGTTATCAACGTTCGTCTCCCACTTCATCGAACCCGGGACGTCGCAGGAAGCCGGTACCATCTGATGACATAAGCAGGGGATCACGGGAGAACTTGAAGTCATACGTGCAAAGATTTAATCTTAGAGTCCACGAAGATAGATGTACTTGACGAAGAAGATTGGTATCCAGCCTTATTCGCGAGGTTAAGGAGTGCGATCCAGGCTGATGTTTTCTATCTCAAAGAACCCTCGGCTTCTTGTGGTAAGGGTCCTCGGCCAAAAGTAGAAAAATACATAAGCGAGAGGTGCACTCATGTCAGAAGAGAGGCTCTTGCGTAGTAAGGAAAAAGGCGACGAGATAGCGTGAGTGGGCTTTGAAGACGAAAGAGCGACCCGGGGAGGAAATCCCGGGGTGGAATGGAGGCGATCCCCAGCGAGAGATCTTAAGGACCGCTGGCCATCACGGTGCGAAGACGGCGGCTACTACCGCCTCAGCGCTTCACTCCCTTAACGCGACCTCGGTGTCGGAAGTTCCTACGTGAAGTGCGGAGCAAGCGGGGTTCCTAAGATAGCCGGCCACAGATGAAATCAAATCCAGCTACCGGAGACAACACAATCTTTGAAGTTCCACGGGGACTATGGACATCGCCGCGAGATAATATACAGTTGAAGGGAGATTGAGTGCGATACGCGCGGATATCTAAAGTTTTATATCTCAGAATCAAAGCGAACCGGGCAGAGACATGGGCCAGGAGCTCGCCACCACCACCTCGATCGGGGGACTGACGATGACATCGGCAACCCACGGGCGTCCACGTGATCTCGGAGATTTCTTGGAGGAGAATCTAGTTGACTCGGAAGGCCCTGCGCGACATAAGATCGGCGCGAGACATGAGGAGAGTCACGATTGGTCATCTAAAATGCAGCGATCGACACTACTATCCGTTCTCAGGCTCAGTTTGAAAGGGTGTTAGCACCCACGTGGCGACCCACTTGGTGATTGGCATAGTGTAATAAATCACTGACGATCCATCGAGTCTTGGTAGTGACGGGAACTCGGCCCAGGTATATTTTGCATCGACGCCCGACAAAATGGAGATTTGGAAGAGAAAAGCTGAACACAAAATCAGCACTCATCCGCGATTTCGGGAGAAAAGGTGTACCATTGGGATCCGATCAGTGAGTTGCCAACCTTAGGAGAGCCCGCGGCGGCGGCAGCGGCCCAGCCGGGTTTACCATGATCAGACTCTGATCGACTACCAACATGTTCTTTGGGCGACCTCTCGCGCGTAAAGCCATCCCTCGTACCACTTAGTAGTCAAAATTCGACAGCAGGTCGGGACGGTTCGAGGAGATCGGTAGTGGCATGGGAATGTTGGATTGAAATCGATCTTTGCGAGAATCTGATGGGTTCTACCTATCAGACTCTTAGAATGGGTGGCGAGAAACTCCAGTATGTTTTTAAGGCCACAGCGTATTGTTTTCCGTCCATTGAAGGCTTTCCGACTTGAAAGAAGACGGCGTATATTTCATGAATCTGATCAGCTGGAAGTTCTGATCATCAATGGCGTTGTGACATAACTCTTTGATCAGATAGCATCAAATAAATATTTTTCTTATCAGTTGCCGGATTCTTGTGGTTGATAAACCAGAAATTGCAGAAGACGTATGAAGCGTTATTTGGGTTGAAGCTTCATGTTATAATTCTCGAGGATGCGGAATGTCTCGGAGGAGTGAGTGATATCAGAGAAATGGTGTAGTGGACCTTAATAACATGTCGTCTATGCCTTCCATGGTTGTACCTATCTGTTTACGAAACATCCGGTTCACTAATCTTTGTAGGTCGCCGTTCTTGAGCCCAAATGGCATTACTTCGATGCGATGGGTCCCTTTGTGCGGTGTGAATGATGTCTATAAGTCCTGCTAGGATAGTACTTATCGATTATAGCGGGAGAAGCATCCATGAAGCTAAGGAGCTCATGGCACTGTTGTACATCGATAAGGTCGATCCACAGGCAGGGGCGTCGCTTTGGGCACCGCCTTGTTTATATCGATTGAAGTCGTCTGAGAGTCGTAAATTTGCCACGTGCTTTCTTGGCCAGACTCAACTGATGACAACCACTCTGGGTATTCTACCTCCCTAATTGCCCCTGCTTGGAGGAGCTTGTCGACCTCTTGGGTGATGACCTTTGTCTGCAGTGCTGAAACCTGGCGTTTTTATGGCGATGGAAAGATGGGTTGGTGTTTGGGTTGCATAATTGATGGCTGTGGGGTCGATGCGCTCGTATCGACTATTTCCATCTTGGTGTCACTGATACGCCTTAAAATTGTGAGGAGGTCTTTGAATATACGCTAATTTAGACCGATATAGGCCCAGAGATGCTGGGTCGTCATCGATGCCAGCAGCTCAGCTCTGAGGGCTCGGTGGTAGTGTGCCTCGTCGCGTATGTCGAGCTCACTATGCTCACGTGTCGGCCAGTTTTGTTCCCACGAGAGCGTATAGCATTCCCAGATCTACTATACGGTCGAGCCACACAGGGGGCGGAAAGGTAACCAGAAGATGAAGAAATTAATGCTAGCTCTGTTGCTTGCTTATTTCGGAAGCCGCCACTTATTTCGGGGGCTCACACCGTAGAAGTCAGGCCAGAATACCCCGTGAGCAAATTACACGGCTTGAGGAGGTCTGCAGGAGTTGATGAAATAGGCTATGGCTGGCGGGTCGGCATCAGATCTGAGCTGAAAACGGCCATAAAAGGACCGAGATCCTGTAGGCCGTCGTGGAATTCGCCCAGTGAGTTCTTGAGCCACGCTCAACCCGAGGGCGACCTCCTAAATATGGAAGCTCTCTTTGTAGATGGAGCCTCAAATGCACAAGGAAGCGGAGGCCGAGGCTTAATCTGACCTCACACGAGGTATAGACGTGAGTATGCACTCGGGTTTGGTTTCACGCCCTCAGCAGCGAGTAGAATATGAGGCGAAGTAATAGCGGAAGAGCCTCGGACCTCGCCCATTAGTTAGAGTACGTCGGTAGAGGTCCGGCGGTGATTTTGATTCCTGACTAGTCGTGAACAGATGAGGAGATACATACGAGGCCAAAGGCTGAAGATGGTTCTATATCTAGAAAGTCCGAGATTTGTTAAAAGTTTGTATCGATTCGGATCGAGTGGTCACGAGGACGGGGAGATTCTGGCGAAGCCTTAGCGAGAATGACCACGGCACACGCGAGGATATTGGTGAGATCAACACCTGTCAGTATCTGACGAGAACCCTCCATCGACCTTTCTGACATGATGGTCGCGATGGGTCCGTGCCAAAGCTGGATGGACCACATTGGGACCACATCAGCAGCGGGCCTTACGGGCGACGAAAAATGGCTAAGGTAAGGCTGAGATCTATCGGGTTTTACGATCAGAAGCCTTTACAAGCGGATTCAGCACCCACACCTTTCTAAAATGCATCGCGGGAGAAGATACTTGAATATGTGCTAAGAGAAGTGCACGAGGGCATATGTGGAAATCATATCGGGCAGAACAGTAGCGAGGGAAGAGTTTGAGGCGGGGATCTTATTATTTGATGCTCGAGACCGCAGCCAAACTGGTGAAAGATGCGGGATGCGCGGGGAACAACAAAATATCGCGCCTCGACGGAGCCTCTAACGTCAATCACGACCCGGCCTTCAGTGGGGTTGGACATAATGGGACCCTTGCCCGTCGGCGAAACGTGCTGGGAGTTGCTGTCGTTGCGTGGGTGTTTCACCAAGTGGGTGAGGGTAGAGCCTTTAGCCGATCCTGAAGAGAGCAAAGATGCGCTAACTTTTGTATGGCAGTCATCATGTCTTGATTTGGTATCCCGGGGGCCACGGTCTCAGGATAATGGAAGCGGAGTTTGACAACGCCCAGGTCAGGATTTTTGTCTTAGAGCTCGGAATTAAAATTATTATTCATAACCAGCACCTGATCAAATGAATGATCGAAGTCACCATCGAACCCTCAAATCGCCTTGAAGACCCGGTTGCGGAAGATTTGAAAGGAAGTTAGATTCGAATACCTCACTGATACTATGGGCTATGGGACGACCACAGTCGGCAACCGGGAGACTCCATTACGCCTGGCTTTTGGCCTGACGTAGCCCTGTCGGTCTGAATAAAATCTCCCAGAGTTGAGTTAGCTTCGGAGGAGCAAAATGACGAGGCTCTACGTTTGAACTTAGAGCTCCTGGACGAAAGGCGTGAACAGATTCAACGCCGCACAGAGGAATATCAAAGGAAGATCGCCAGGCACTACAACAAAAGAGTCAAGCCCAGAAGTTACATAACGGGGGACTTGGTCTTGAAAAAGCTACTTACGTAATCAGCGCATGGGAAAGTGGGCCTGGTGGGAGGGCCCTTATATTTATATCGCCAGTCGTCGGTAGGAAATTACGAGAGCTCAAACGGAGGAAGGAGGAAAAATCTTCTGACTATCACATGGAGCCTTTGAGCATCTTAAGCGCTTGTCGGTAGGCACCAGTTTGCAATCGCCTTATGATTCCTAGGAGATAAGTAGAACGAAGCAATGATAGTTTATTAGATGTCTCGACCGAGTTGAGCATGTAAAAAAAAGGAGTACCTGATAGAATTCATAGAAATAAAGTACATCTTTATTTCAAGTCACGGTTGATTCTGTCGATGGTGTCCTCGGTTACATCATAAAGCATACAGTACAAGCAGTTCCCTCAATGCACACAGTACAAGCAATTCCCTCAGTACAAGCAGTACCCTCGAAAGGAAAGAAGGCGGAAAAAGATGGAGATGGAAGAGAAAGTGGTTGATTTCAAAAAAAAAAAAAAAAAAAAAACGAGAGGGAGAAGGAGCCAAGAAAGGAGAAAGAATATAATGAAGGCAAGAAGAAAAAAAATGTGGAAGATGAAGGAAGAATTATAGCGGAGAGAAAGAAAGAAGAAGAAGAAAGGAGAGGTATAGCGAGAGAAAGAAAGAAGGAAAGAAAGAAAGAAAGGAGGTATAGCGAGGAGAAAGAGAAAGAAGAGAAAGAAAGAAAGGGAGAAAGGCAGGGGAGGAGGAAGAAAATAAAAGAGAGAAAAAGAGTATGGCGCAAAAGTGCACCGCCCCCTCGAGAGCTTCCCTGGCCGAAGGAGCTGAGGAATAACATGACTCCCATAAAGGGAGACTAAGGGAAAAACACAACTCCCTTTTGGAGAAATTCGAGGAAAGTAGATCAAAGCATAAAGAGATCTAATAACTTATTAGAACATCGAGCATCCATCTTCTGCAAACTTCATCCGCCTAGTATGGAAAGCAGAAATCTTCAAAAAAAAACGTAAGGCCCAGAGGTAACAGAACCCTATTTATAGAGAAAGCATCCGAAGGCATACGCAATCGTTCCAAATTCCCCATAAATTGGCATTAAAGGCGGTTCGCGTCTTTTCAAGAACTAAAATGCATCTGGCTTGGTTCTCTCAGTAAAAGCGGGTTCTCTCTCAAACTTCTCTCCACACGAAGCGTCTCTCCACCTGAAGCGTCTCCACACGAGCGTCACTCCTCACAGCAATATTTTCCACCTAAGATGAATCCTGTTCTTACGAAGCGTTCCTTCCTTAATGCCTCATTTCGATCATACACCACAGCGAGCTCCTTTTGTTCATAAAAGTGAGCCCCGCCGCTCACCACCGGCAGCTCTCAGCTAAACCGGACTGACTCCTGCTTTGTTCATGAGTGAGCCCCATTGCTCACCACAGCGAGCTCTCCTTCCAAGCGAGCGAGGCGAGCTCTGCGTGCGTGAAAGTGAGCCAGTGCTCCTACGACGAACTCTCCGCCCCAAGCAGCGGACGAGCTCCTCACGATAATGAAAGTGAACCCGCATTGCTCACTACAGCCCAGGCTCTCCCGCTAGCGGGGCCAGAGCTCTAGTGTTTATGAAAGTGAGCCTTGCTCCTGCAATGGGGAAACTCTCCATTGGCAATGGACGAGCTCTGTGTTTATGAAAGTGAGCCCCCGGCCCCGCCTGGCAGAGCTCTCACTAGCAGTGGACGGCTCCTCTGTGTAGAAAGTGAGCCCCTTTGCTCACTGCAGCGAGCTCTCCCTTGAAACGAGACGACAAGCTCTAGTGTTCATGAGTGTTGTTGCTCACCACGGCCAGAACTCTCCCGCACCAAACGGCGGACGGCTCCCTCGCGTTCATGAAGAGCCTGGCTGCTCACCACTGGCGGGCTCTCCCTTCAAGCGGCGGATGAGCTCCTCACATTCATGAAAGTGAGCCATTTGCTCCACCACTGGCAGGCTCTCCTTGAGAATGGGACCGAGCTCCTGTTCATGAAGTGAGGCTGGCTGCCACGGCCGACTGCCCGCTTGAAGCGGGCGGGCGACTCCTAGGTGTTCATGAAGAGTAGGCCCATTTGCTCACCATGAGCTCTCCTTCAACCGCGAGACGAGCTCCCTGCGTTCATGAAAGTCGTGCTCACCGACAGGCTCTCATAAACGGCGGACGAGCTCTCTGTTCATGAAAGTGAGCCATTTGCTCACCACGGCGAGCTCAGCCTAGCGGCTGATGAGCTCTATGGATTTTTATAGAAAAGTGAGCCATTGCTCACCTGACGAACTCTCCTTTGGCTTAGTGGACGAGCTCCTAGTGTTTATGAAAGTGAGCCGTTGCTCACCCGGCCAGGCTTTCCCTTCAAACGGGCGGAGCCCAGGCTCTAGTGTTCATGAAAGTGAGCCCACATTGCTCACCACGGCAGGCTCCTTGAACCGAGACGACGAGCTCAGTGTTCATGAAAGTGAGCCCCGGCTCCTCACCACGGCAGAGCTCTCCCTTCAAGCAAGGGCGGGCCCCGAGCTCCTCTGTTCATGAAAGTGGCTCCCGTTGCTCACCACGACGAAGCTCTCCATGGCTTGGCGGACCGAGCTCCTGCTTTGTTCATGAAAGTGGGCCATTGCTCACTTTGGCCGACTCTCCCTTCAAGCGGCGAGCCGGCTCTGCGTTCATGAAGTGAGCCATTTGCTCACCTGGCGAGCTCTCCTTCCAAGCAGTGAGACTGACTCCTCTTGTTCATGAAAGTGAGGCCGTGCTCACCTGGCCAGGCTCTCCGCGAGAGCCAGGCCGGGCGAGCTCCTATGGTTTTATGAGAGTGAGCCCCGTTTGCTCACCCACGAATGAGCTCTCCTTGGCTTGATGGGACCGAGGCTCCTGAGTGTTTATGAAAGTAGGCAGTGCTCACCCTGACAGCCTCGCTAAGCAGTGACGAGCTCTAGTGTTCATGAAAGTGAGCCGTATCTGCTGGCAGGCTCTCCACTTGAACGAGTGGATGAGCTCCTCGCATTCATGAAAGTGAGCCGTGCTCACGGCGAGCTACTCCCTTGAGAAGCGAGGCGGGCGAGCTCCTATGGTTTATGAGAAAGTGAGCGGCGCTCTGCAGTGAGCTCTCCGCACAAGCAGGGCCAGGCAGGCTCCTAGTGTTTATGGTGAGCTCCATTGCTCACCTGGCTTGAGCTCTCCGCCCCAGCGAGCTGGACGAGCTCCTACTGTTATAAGTGAGCCAAGTATCACCACGGCAGGCTCCCTTCCAAGCGGGCGGATGAGCTCTAGTGTTCATGAAAGTGAGCCCAGCTACAAATGACCAGCTCTCCTTCAAGCGGGCGGACCGAGCTCTGCGCGTTCATGAAAGTGGTATTTTCCTTTGGCGAGCTCTCCACTTGAAGCGGGCTGAGCGAGAGGCTCCTATGGTTTATGAAAGTTAGCCCGGTGCTCACCTGCTTGAGCTCTCCCTTCAAACGACGGGCGAGCTCTTGTGTAAAGTGGCAGGCCCCGTGCTCACTCGGCGAGCTCCTTGAGCTTGGTGGGCGAGATCTATTGACATAAAGTGAGCCCCGTGCTCACTTTGTGACCTGCGTCGTGAGGATGAGCCTGGCCCCCATTCACTTTGTGTTCACCCCTAAGCTCTTATTAATCACAATGACGAGCCCTCGACTGTACTTCGAACAGACAGACTCCTCCCCACCATTCTCATCGATGAACTCTTTGAACACTCCTTTTCGAGTGCATTATAATCGAGCTCGATCAACTACATCATTCATGACCCTCGCGATAGCTCACGAAGAGCGAGTTCCACACTAACCTTGACAAACTTCGAATGGAACATGGCCGGATGAAGACGGTCAAACGCCCACAGAGTGAGACGGCAGGGGCCACCGAGACCCTGAACCCGGCGAAACTCCCACACACCCGGTCAAGCGGGAGCTCTGTAAAGTGAAGCAGAATGATATATAAAATTCGAGATGACGCAGTCCAAAATTCCAAGGATCACTGATTCGGATTATACGGTCCAGGAAGAAGAATAGAAATGTTTCGACGAAAAGTGCATAAAAATGAACGACTATTGAAAGAGCGTACGGATATGGGGCCTGTGGGCTTTGCTGAAAAAAGAAAAAGAAAGGAGTATAATGGAGTCAACACAGCGGTCGACAGGGTTTAGGTTTGGTGATGAAAGAGGAAGAGGGGCCTCGGCTTGATGCAGGCCGGCGACTCGTTTGTGCCAAAGTTCCTCACGCTCCTCCATGCTCAGACGTCCAATAAATCAAATCGGGAGTATGCGAATGGCTTTGTTGAAAGCGAAGCCATCAGGAGCCCATTTAATTTTGACTGATCCCATAGGTTGCCTAATCACCTCATCCCTACGGCGAAACCATATCATTCTTTGGAGGAGGTGGCGTAATCCACCAACATTTCCCTCGCTGAGCCGCTCACGATGAACTGCGGCTTGAGTACTCATGACGAGCAGTCTCCGACAACATCTTGCTTTAGAAACTTCCGTGAGCGAAGCTTAGAGTTGCGCGCCTCTTTATTATTCAATCATTCGTGGCCGCCCAGCGCCTTTACTTTTGAAAGATCCAGCCGCTCGCCTTGAGACAATGAGTTCCTCTCTAGCCCGGTTGAAGCTCACCTGGACGGGACTTGACCTGCGTGTTGACGATTCGCTCTGCAGGCCAAGCTCACTTCTAGCCTCGAAGTTCTCCCTCGGTAGTCGACGAGCTACTCCGGACTTTCAAACTTCCTACTTTCAGCCCGAGCACGGCCGTGAAGTATGCTTGAGGTCAAATTTAAATATACCATCTCTTCGGACCTGGCTGCGCTCGTCCCTGCCCCGGCTCGATGCTTCGAGAAATCAGTAGCCACCTTCGCCTTATAAATTCGGGCAATCCTCACATGTTTCTCATTTAATTTGGCCTTTTCGACGAGCCAGCTTCGTGGCGCACGCATGGCGAACAAATAATTGATAACCATTCACGAACCAATACGGAAGTAAAGCGCAGCGATGACACCAAAGCGGGCTGAAAGATGGCTCAGAGCACCGTCCAAGCGAAGGCGACGCCGACCTTTGGCGCAATGCCGAGAATCGCGAGAATAGATGAGCGGCGCTACTTGAGTTTAAATATTGGAAGCGAGAGAATCCTCGTTTCGATGGTTGTTGGTTTGTTCTCCTTCCGGTTCCGCCGATTTCCCGAGAAGGTGACAGCGTGTTTGGAAGGGACTTTCCATACGATTATAGGCCGCAGCTGACGATGGGCGAATACGATCCTCACTTTGAAGGATTCCCCGCCTCTACTTGATGGGTTCGGAAGGGAGCGTGGACCGAACACGGAGGGACCTCGATATGGCCAGACCCGCTCGGGCTCTAAGGCGGGGAAGCTAGAGCAGCGGCCTTGCCCGACTAGCACAGACGAGGCTTGAAGAACCACTGATTCCCGAACCTTAGCGAGCTGGCCAGTCCCTCTCGGGAGAATCTGTTTTTCTCCTTTTTACACTCCGAGGTTTTCGAGATATCCCCTCCAAGTGAACCAAGATTTCCCCCCGGGTGGGAGCAGCAACAACGGGCAGGAAGGAAAGACTCCCCAGGCGAAGGAGCGGCCTTGGCAGAGGACCGCGGTTCGGGCTGGGAGGAACTAGGGACGTCAGGCCTTAGCAACTGCGCACTGTAGAACGAGCGAACCTTCAGTCAAAAGCAAAACATGGCGGCGTCTTAAACCAGCTAAGATCAAAACGGCGTCGCAAAACATAAAAAAAGCCTAAAATTCGAAGTATTCCATCCAGCTTTAGCGAGATAAACGAAAGCGTAGAAGATACTCACCGAAAGGTTATCGGGGTGCTCCGCGTTCTGAACCACTTCCGGGTATCTTCCTTGTCTAGGGTGTACTCAGTTGAGCCGACAAAGAAATATCGGACTTTCCCGTCTACATGGGAAGAAGGAAGATCGAAATCACGAAAGGCCTGGGGCGTGAGGAAATAAATAAACCCTTCGACGGTAATGATCGGATTAAAGATCTGATGAGCCACATTAGGGACTGACAAATCCTCATCCCTAAAAAAAGACCGAAACAAACCCACTAAAATACCCGACCATTGGGAGCCGGTTAAGGAAGAGGCGAGATATGAAAATCTTGAAGAACTCATTTCACGAAGGATGCTAGTGGAAATCGAAGGTAAGATTTATCAAATGCGACCTCGAAAAAACACACCATACCCGAGGCACGAGTGCGTAAGCGAGTCAAAAATCGGAGACCATATACGAACACTAAGAAGAGGCCGGTATCATTCAGCAAAATTAAAACTCGTATGAGGGGCCCGGCCTTGTTTCGGTCCCACCTTCATGGCATAATGACAGCGACTTTAAGGAAATCAGACCCTTAGGACGACGAAGCGGTTTATTTTTCACTGCCTTTACCCCGAAAGGAGCGCGCGAGCGTTTGGGGATTAACGGCGATAGCGACTAGGGACTTCCCTAGCTTGACCGGAATCGATATCGGCGGATTAGCATAGATGCGCAAAGATGAAGAGCGATTCGAACCACGTCAGCGAGCGCGGATAATGCTCGCGGGAAACAGCGGCTAAACCACAGGACCCGAAGCGAATCGGGAAGGAAGCGAAGCGCAAAATGCCAAATAAATAGCGAGGCTAGAGACCCGGAAGCGAAATTAGGCGTTCGTCAAAAAAGAAGAAAGGTCAGCGCGAAATCAAGGTCATTATTAACCTTCGACTATTAAGCGACTGATCGGGCTAAAGCGAGCCAGACACGTGGAAATGGCGATCGACACGGGAGCAAATTCTGACCACGCATGATAAGTGCGCAGAGGCAGAGGCGCTTGATGGGGTTTAAAAATAAGTGCCCATCCTTTGGGCCACAAAGGAGGAGGGTCAATAAAGCGGCGGAGCCCCAGTGTCGATACTAAAAGGAGAAGCCAGTTATCGCTCCCGAGTGCATAAGTGGGAGGCCCGATCCCAGTAATTAAATCACCTTTAGGAAAATAATCTCGATAACCATAAATCGGGTCCCATCAAATGGAAAGTGGGATAATCCATGGTAACCGTTTTCCTTCCAATATCTCATTCGATAAAGGCGAAAATATCTCATCGATAGAAGAGAGTCCTTCTTGACCATCAAATTGGGAGGCATTATACGTTATAAATACAGGCCAGCCCAGCGGTGAAAGATGCGCAAACTATCGCCCGTACTAAGCCCATCCCGAGCTTTCTTTCTTTTCTCTCGAAGAGGAAAACTGACTTAGGCATCGGAGCGGCCACGGGCAAAGCCCTCGCCGACCCCCATTCTTCTTTGTTCTTGCAGGGGAATACCACATCAGGTAGAGGCGGATGACAGCAGGCGGCGGTCTTCTCAACCCCGAACGTCGAAAGCCTGCATTCCCGGCCCCGCCGGCAATCGGGATCCAACCCGGCAATCTACGCTCGGCCCGGATTCAGATTAAAGCGACATCATCATTATCGTCCGATTGTTGGTTGTCGTCTGAAGCCGAAGTTTAAGCCTTATGTGAGGCGCTATGAGATGGGTTCTGACCATGGGACTAACACATGTAATTTTTGAGCTTCATGCCAAATGCACTATAAATGCTTTTCATTCAAACCGGTTGAATATTTGAGTTTGTTTCGATTGTCAGGGATTGTGGTGCCGCCCGAGGATCCTGCAATTCTCGAGTTCGTTTTACTAAGAGACAAGCGATAGAGTTGCTTGTACTCTAGCTTAGGCTTCTTGTAATCTTGTCAAGTCATTTTATTCCTCCATTCCTTCGAGGATGACAATGGATCGGGCTGAGTAAGATTTTAAGACCCGATTTTAGTAGGTAGAAAATTTTAGTTTTCTTATTCAAGCACCGGCGAGGAAAAGCAGCGTTTAGTTCGAGAATCGGACAAAACAAATTTTGAAAATAAAGAAAAATGAATTCACTATTTCAACATTTTATATATGAATCAGAGAAAGCTCGCATGTTGACCTTGTTTTGGTCATCGAGAAAACGAGGTTTTATTTTGACATTTTATAACTTCATTTTCAAGAAAATGGTTTTACAAAGCAGTTTTCTTATTCTTTATTTTCAACCAAATTCAAATGCAACGTATTTTAAAAATGAAACTAAAAATTAGAATATATGAAAATTTACGTATTCTGAATTTTTGGATAGAGTTGAAAATTTTAAATTGAGCCCAACGAGGCTGGGTTCCATCCTCCGTTCCCATCATTTATTATTTCCATCTCCATCCCTAGCCCCATCGGATTTAGGTTTTTTTATCCCGATCCCTATCCTTCGAGTTAGGTACACCACATACCCTACTCAAATATCTTATTCCAATTTATGAAATAAATCATTTTTAAAATCATGAACATTCTAAAAAATAATTTATTGTATTTAATCGTATTAAAAATCATTATATTTATATTTTATTATTTAATTAGGTATTTGGATCGATGCTTAAGTAAAATATACTCGAACTAGATCCTTGTCCTCATCCCCAATTTGATAATCTCTAAACCCGATTAGTGAATATTCAATGGGATCTAAAATGTTCTTCGCTGCACTCCTTCATTTGAATCAGAATAACAAAATTCTTGTAATTTAAAGAAATTTACCATCAATTCATATTAATGAAGTTCTTTTGCTCTTAAAAAACAAGTGTCATTTAAGAAACATTTTCCATAAATCCAAAAAAGTCAATATTATACTCATGGTGTCTTTTGCAAAAGACACTTCTCACAAATCCATAAAATCCAAAATTATATTAAAGGTATCTCTTACACATACAACTTTATAAATAAAATTTATATATACATGATACTAAAGAAAATATCAACACATTATTGTTGGTATCATTTATACAAAAAAAAAAATCTAATTTATATTAAAGGTGTTTAAGTGAACCATTCTACAAATCAGCACTTAATTGAAGGTGTATTTTAAAAGACACTTTTAAAAATAAATTTCAAAATACATACGATATTAAAACTAAAAATCAACTTAAGGACTGACTCAAGTAGTCAAAGAAAAGGGGGAGTACGGCAAGTCCTAGGTTCAAGTCCAATGAAAACAACATATTACAATGATGTAATGTACAAGTGAATCGATATAAAAAAATCAACATGATTACAGTACAAATCCCTTAAATTTTCTCATTATTTTCACAAAAAAAAAAAATGGTTATACAAAAAGGAGAAATTAAGTTATGGACCCCTAATTTTCTCATCTTATTTTCTTTAGCTTCTTTTACCGACTCGATTAAGGGTGATTTTTTTGTAATTAAATGACTTGAAATTCTTTTCATAAATCTTTTCGTTTTAACTGCTGATAAAGTGGTTCTTGCGAGGATTTAGGTTTCATCTTGCTTTTCGTGTTGTCACTTGTCCCCGAATTCGAAGTTTGGTTTGTCGTTGTCGTATTATTCTGCGTTTGATTTAATACGTATTAGTTATATTATTGTTTGATTTGTCATCATTATATTGTGTCATCTGGTTTATCAAATCGAAACATTATGGCATTAGTGCTTATTGTCGTACTTGTTGAGATCTTTATTTGTCGAGGGTGATTCAAATGAAACCAAGCAAAATTTGATCAATCGAAGATGTCGAAATTATGATCGTTAGTATATTGAAGAAATGGAATCGTAGATATTACAGTCATTTATATTATCGAATTTGTGAGAACTTTATATCGCTTTGTGTGCTCATTAACTGGATATTGATCACTTGTATGGTTTTTAAATTTATTTATATCTTTGAGATCACATCGAGTTTATTCACGAGTTTGAATTAATAATATTAATCTTAATCAATCATCACGAATCCTATAATCTTAAATCATCATCTATACATGTATAAATGATGCAAATAAGTATACAAATCTTAAATCAACATCTATACATGTATACATGATGCAGATAAGTATATTGCAATAAGGTAAGTTGGGAAAAAAACATATGAAAATGATGCAGGTGTGATGTAGGCCCTATTTCAATTTATTTGAAAATTTATGAATAAAAGACACAAGGCAAGCCAAAGATCTCTCGTTTAAATATTTGATATCTGATAGCTAATCGATAAAGAATGCTGTGTGAGCGAGTCTTTGCCTCCAAATAAGTCGGAAATGCTTGTGAGTGAACGGCCAGGGCCTGCAAGAGTCAAAACTTACAAATCATAAAATTCCTCGATCTTAAATCAAATCATTCGAATCTACTAATCTTTAAATCAACATCTATATATGGATAAATGATGCGAGATAAGTATATTACTTGATAAGGTAAGTTGGATGAAAATGATCAAGGGTATCGTGTAGGCCTATTTGATTTGTGAAAATTTGTGAATGAAAGACTAAAAGCGAGACAAAAAGACACAGCCAGAGCCATCGTCTCCTCATTTAAAAAATATTTGAAGTATCAAAGTAGGCCCAAATTGATAAAGAATCGTCGTGACGAGAGGCTAAGCCAGTAAATTAATCTTCTGTAGTGACGCTGGAGTGCTTATCTGATAGTCAGAACTTCTGAATCGCTAAATTCCTCAATCTTAATCAATCATCCTGAATCTGCCAATCTTTAAATCGAAGACCTATATATGTATAAATGATATGCAGATAGTAGAATCACTCAAATAAGGAAGAAGAAAAAAGCATATGAAAAATGATGCAGATGTGATGTCTATATATATACCTATCCTAAAGATATATCGAAATATTTACATCTGATGTTAAAATCAACTGTAACAAAACCAAATGTAAAACTGAGCTAAAAACGCATCAAAAGATTGAAGACACGAAAAGTCTCACCGTAATCTAGCTCGGCTTGATCCTGGCAGCCATGGCTGAGCAGACATCATGACCCTGCGGTTTATCTCTGGCTCATATATTAATCAAGCTGGTATTCCAATCGGCCCAAATCCATGGCTATCTCCTCCCTAAGATGCTCCAAGGAGTCCATCAACTGCTCCAACATCTCGAGCATCTGTTCTTCAGCATCCTCCATTATAGCATCACGAGCAGCAGCAGCAGCAGCAGCACGAGGAGATGGTCTAACCTTTCCTCGACTGCCATACTCTCTGGTTCGTGCTCTAAGAGTCCCCATTTCTTTTCCTGATAAAGATGAAGAGGCAGCTCATTAGACTTCTACTAACCACAAAATAATTCCAACTAAATTAATCCTCAAATCAAAAGCCAAAAATGCGAATTCTTGAAAAAATATTTGGGATAAAATACATCAAATAAATATAAATATGTAAAATCTTAACATTTCTCATGATTTTCTTGAAAAGATCACTTATTTTGACAAAGATAGGTTATTTGTACCTGAAAAGCAAGAAATATTTTTATCAAAATCAGGTGAAAATACGATGAAGGGTGAAATTTAAGTGGAGTTTTGAAAAGATCTTGTCAATCGAGTAAGTCTTGAGCATGGGACTGCGACTTCGACCAATTTCATTCTACCAGATTCTTTGAGTGTTGCTCGAAGTCAAGCCCAAATATATTAAAATGGAAAAATAATAAAAAAACAACAAACATGTGATCATAAAAACCCTAGAAATGTGCTTCACCTTTTCAAGTCGAACTGCTACAGTTCAGTTCATCTTTCCTATTGTTTAATTCATATCAAGATTTCGCACCAACCAAACAGGAAAGAAGGGAAAAAAACAGAAAATTTTACAATGAGCAGTAAAAATTAAGCTAACCCAAATTATAAATCGAAACAAAAAAAACGATAATAAACAGAATACATTTTTGCAATTCAAAGTAGAATTTAGAAACCGTGAAAAAATTGATATGAATGAGAGAGAGAAAGAGACCTAAGGCGAGGGAAATCGGAAGTTGGAAAGGCCCCACTCCGAGAAAAGGCCTTTTTTATATACAGTATAGTTTCGTTTCCTATTTTCCCCAAAATTTCTCGATTTTACGTAATTGCCCTCTCCCTCTTGATGTTTTGCATGCACGACTCCCGTTTATGTTAGCAAGATGTCACATTTATTGATAGCTACCATAATTCGTATTCGTTAATCCCAATAAGATAAGAATAATAAACATATTAGGAATAACAAATTCAAATACGATTTATTTAGTAATTAGGTAACATGATAAGATATATGTAACCTATTTATTAATTTTATAATTTAAAATAGGATATTATTATATGATACCATTGGTGTTAAAAAAAAGTCATCATAATTTTATAAGGGTAGTGATTTTTGGACATGTTATAAGAGAGGGAAAAAAGTGGGTAGTGGGTATTTATGTTATTTAATTTTTATATTTTTCAAGTTTATTTTTAAAAACTTTATATTTTTTGAAATAGTGTCTAACACCATGCCAAGTATTTTCCTTTAAAACAAACAAATAAATAAATAAATAAATAAATAAATATATATATATATATATATATATATATATATATATATATATATATTTAATAGGTTACTTTAATTAAATATTAATTAAAACCATAATATTCAAATAGATTAATGTGGATGGAATTTGGACAGCCTTGAATAAACTTATTTAATGCATGGATGTCAGATTCAACGATTGCTCATTTGCTATTCGTAAATGATGCAGAGTTTGTGGCATCGTGTTCGCGGATCGTGTGTCGAATTTTCTTAGCACTGCTTCTGAGGGTAAAAAGCTAAGAGATAAACTTTAGGCCCCCGACCGATGTCTCCGTACGTTATTAGAAGGATCGGACCGTGGGTTCGTACAGATAAATGAGGGTTGTACTTTTATATATATATATATATATATATATATATATATATATATATATATATATATATTAAATTTGTTTCCCCTCTATGTAGATAAATATAATTCCCCAATTAAATAATAATTTAAATAAAGAACATTTCTTTTATGAGGCTATGAGGTGTCTTGAGTGGTCCGTACACATACAAAAAACACCTTTAAGCTATACCACACCAGATTAATCCCTCATTCAAATCGGAATGGACCATAAGGGTAGTAAAACTCTACTGCGCATGTCTGATGTCTTAAAGCTCGGCTCGACACTCTGGTTAAGTTAGGAGAAACTGTAAATCACATTTATATATTTGGTGATAAATAAATAACAGTGTCTAATTTTGTAAAATTATATTAGGTAATAATTTCAATCTACATTTTATTCTTAATTCTTCCCCCCACCTTTTCTCTTGAGGGCCGTATCTTTTTAGTCAGAGACAATTTCTAAAGTCGTAAAGCGAAGTGTCTTTTGAAGAGACACTTCAGCTTAAATTCAAAATTTTAAAAATTATCGAAGATGTCTATTCAAAAGACATTTTTAGTGTTGATTTAAAACATTCAAAATTATGAAGGTGTCTTTTCAAAAGACACTTTTAGTAGAACATTTCAACAATTTAGAAAGTGTATTTTCAAGATATACTTTCTAAAAATTCGAAAAACTCAAGTGACTCTTGAAGAGACACTTTTAGCTTAAATTCAAAAATTTTAAACCTATAGAAAGTGTCTCTTCAAAAGAGACTTTTAGTGTTAATTCAAAAGGTTCAAAATTATAAAATTGTATTTTCAAAAGACACTTTTAGTATAACATTTCAACAATTTAGAAAGTTTATTCAAGAGACACTTTCAGAAAAATTAAATTCAAAAAAATTCAAAAAAATTAAAATTATAGAAAGTATATCTTCAAAAGACACTTTTAGTGTTTTCAAAATTATGAAGATGTCTTTTCAAAAGACACTTTTAGTATAACATTTCAACAATTTAGAAAATATCTTTTCAAGAAACATTTTTCATTTTTTTGAGTTTTAAAAAAGTGTTTCTTCAAGAACCTTTCAACAAATTAAAAAATTTAAAAATGTTTCTTCAAAAGACAATTTTGGTGTAAGATTTTCAAAATTTTTGAGAAAGTGTCTTTTGTAAAGATATTGACAAAGTGCATTTTTCAAAAACATTTTCACAAGGCAAAAACTATATTACATTTATTAATATTTCTAAACCTATATTATTTAGAGAAGTGTTTTTTATTTTTACACTAAATGTCTAAAAACCCGCCATCAACCCATATAATATGTTATACTCCTCACCTGAGACTACAAATTTCAAAGATAGGCTGCTTTCCTACTAATATTATTTTTTTTCACCCTTTTAAATCATCTTTGAAAAAAAAAATGTTTTTCCAAACTCATTTCTATCAAAGTTCTACATTTTTTTTTGTTTAACTAGATTTCATTTTTCTTTCATGTTTTCCCTGTTCTTACCATTTTCCTTCAAATATATCACTTGATTATATTTGAAAAGAAAAATGTTTTTCTAAACTCATTATATTTGATTTTACATCTATAATCTATCGATAGAGGCTAGCTTAGTAGTTAGGGTTAGGATAGTCGTCGAGAAGGGGAGAATTAAGGGTTAGTCACAATAAAATAATTATACTTTTTTTAGTGCTAATTGTGTATTTATCAAGAAAAATCCCTATAATAATCTCATCAACTATTCTAATTTAACTTCATAAATATCCCTTTAAATATTCTAATTTTATTCCCATAATTATTTGCCTATGCCCAACATATTATTTTTTTTGAAAGAAGAAGGAACTTTATTAAACTGGAGTCAAGGAAATAACAGAGGGAGAGTCAGGCAAAGAACTTGCAGCTCTCGCAAGACAATGGGCTTCCTGGTTGGCTGACCTCTTAACAAAAACAAGAAAACAAGCATCTATCTCTTTTACTAGTGTCTGACAGTCATTCACCACAAGACCTGCATAAGATTGTGTTACTCTGAAATTACATAGCCGGACCACCAGAGGCATCCAGACTCGATCCACGACCTTGTGGATGCGCATTTTTCCAGCCAACTCAGAGCTTCCCGGTATCCCAACGCCTCGGCTATGAAAGGGTCCCAGCGTAACCGGCCCGAGGGTCCTACCATGAACCTTGGCCTTCACAGCACCATTGTCGTCTCGAAGGGTGAAGCCAAATCCCATAGTAGCAAATTGGCGGAACACGGCGACATCTACGTTGCATTTGATGAAGCCCGGAGGAGGAAGGCGGCAACCGCCAATAGGTGGGTAGTCTGAATCGAGAGCTGAGCGGAACGGGGAAGACTGAGCCTCCTACCACTGTACCAGGAAAAGCTGTATGGTGCACATGGGCAGCCGACCCATCCTTTGCCGACCACACAACAGATTTTTGGCGACCCCAAATTGCCCAACATAGCATCACGGGATGCTGTAGCTTGTCGGTGGGTAGCTTAGTGCATTGGATGAGCCACCACGACGCAAAGGAGGGGGTTGGATCCGGGCTTATTCCGAGGTTGGCCATGCTCTATACGTTAGCCGCAAATGGGCAGTGCATTAAAGCATGAAAAGAGTCCTCCACCGCTTCACAACAACACTAGCAGCTGCACATATCGCACACACGCCGCTTCCAAAGTGCCTGCATTGTGGCGAGTGTTGCTGAGCATGCTCTCCAAAAGAAGCATCTCACTTTGGCTAGGACCTTAGAAGCCCAGATTCTCTTCAAAAATTAAGTGCGGATTTAATGGCTCGGTAGAGGGAAGTGGCAGCGGACCCGATGAGAGAAGCGGAGGCTAAGTTGACTGTATAGGAACCTTTATGATCAAGTAACCTCCACATCCTTGCATGCGCATCTCGCACTGATAGGAACCTAGAAAATCAGAGTCTTCTCTTTCTCGGTGAACAATTCCCCCAACCGGCTCTCGTCCCAAGCAGATCCGGAATCGTTTATGAGATAATCCACAGTGACCTCCTCAAGGCCCACGGGAGGGGGCGACAACACAGCTGTCCACTTCCGGGAGCCATGGCTCTCCCCAAATCCGAATTCTGGCACCCGACCCCACCCTCCATTTACCTCCTTCCCGAATCAGGTGTTGGGTGCTCATGATACTCCTCCAAATATGGCTAGGATTGGCTTTGAGGGATGCCTGGAGGAAAGTAGAATGTGGAAAATACTGAGCCTTATATACCCGGGCCATCAAGGAATCCAGAGTAGTGAGGATACGCCACGCCTGCTTGGCAAGCAGGGCCAAGTTGAACCTGTGGAGTTTCCGGAAGCTCATGTCGCCCTCACCCTTATGAATACATAATCTGTTCCACGATGTCCAACAGATACCTTTCCTCTTGACCCGGTCTCTGCTCCTGGAAAGGTTCATCGTACGTTCCAACTCTTCACTGGGGGTTACCGGGGTAAAACACACTCCTGAAGATTGACTGTGTCCAAAGCCTACGACAGGGTTGAATGGCCTTTCCTTTGAAATATGATGTTAAAACTAGGCTTCCATGTGAGCTAGGTTGACCTGGTTATGAAATGTGTGACTATTGTGGATTACTGTACCAGCCACAAGGGCCAGGACCTCGGGCCAATTCTTCCAAAACGTGGCCTCCTATAGGGTGATCCCATATCCCCCTATTTGTTCATCCTTTGAGCTGAGGGCTTGTCTTGCCTTCTACACAACCAAGAGCACCAAGGTTTGATCCATGGGTGTCAGGTTGCCCAGGGAATCCCCACCATCTCACATTTATTTTTTGCCGATGACAGCTATTTATTCTTTAGGGCTAACAATCATGAGTCCCAAAGTATCTTACAGTGCTTGTAGGTATATGAACGAGCCTCCGGTTAGTAGATCAATTTTCAGAAGTCCATTGTATCTTTCAGCTCGAACGTCCCTAGTCCTATCAAAGAAGATATTTGCCATGCCTTGCGTGTGGAACCCTCTGCCCATATGGATAATTATCTCGGTCTGTCGTTGCTGATTGGGAGGAGAAAGAAAGTTGTCTTTGCATATATTAAGGAGAGGGTATGGCGGCGAAACCAGGGGTGGAACATGCACCACCTCTCCAGAGCCGGTAAGGAGATCTTGTTAAAAACTTTCCTTTAAGCCCTCTCATCATACGCTATGAGTATGTTTTTACTCCCGGTAACCCTCAGTGAAGGGTTGGAACGCATGATGAACTCCTTCTGAGACAGGGGTGAGTTTTGGATTAAGAAGAGGATATCTGTTGGACATCTAGTGGTTTATTGTATTCGCAAGGGGAAGGCTTAGATGCTTCATCAACTCACCGGGATTTAGCTTTGCTTTCACTTCTAGGCAGCGCTTTGTTCATACTATTCTGATTACTATTGCGATCTCTCAAAAAACTTTGTTCTTCCGTATGTTTACTCGACCACCTGACACCATTCTAACACCTCATTTTAGAGATTATCATATTCTAACAGATCATGCTGGGAAAGGGATAAATAGAGGGGTGGGATCAAAATGATCAAATGAGAAACACTCTTTCAGATACCAGGCTCAACTATATGTTGTCGCCTCCCGATAACACTGAGGAGAAAACCCACTATAGTTATCTCATAAACATTCCAAATCTGCTGGGACGAAGAGCCAGATGAAGAGGAACTGTTCATTGAGGAAGAAGACTCTGATTCTCAGGTTCTATCGGTGCGAGATGTAAGCTTGAATGCATGGATAACAGTCATAAAGGTTTCTATATGTTGAGTCGGGCCACCGCTCGTGGGTCATTGCCACTCTATTGGCCACTAAATCCCACTTGAACTATAGAGAGAGGTAGGCTTGGAGTCCCAACAAAGTTATATGCTTTCTTTTGGAAGCATGCTCAGCAACACTCCACAATGCAGGCACCTGAAGCGGCATGTCAATCTTCTGAATGCTGTGTTATGGTGAAGGTGGAGGACTCTTTCATGCACCAAATCCTGCCCATTACGGCTAACCTGAGTGCCATTGCGGATCCGGCCCCCTCCTTTGCGTTGTGGTGGCTCATCCAATGCACTAAGCTGCCCATCGACAAGCTGGAGCATCTCGTGATGCGCCGCAATTTTGTTGTGTGGTCGGCAAAGGGTGGGTCGGCTGCCCATGTGTGCACCATAGCTTCTCACTCCTTGGTACAGTGGCAGGAAGCTCAGTCTTCCCCGTTCCCCTTAGCTCCCGATTCGGATTGCTCACCTAGTGGTGTGGCGCCCCTCACTCCCTCAGGCTTCATCCTCAGCGCCGTACCACCTTCACCTTTCGGGACGACAATGGTGCTGTGAAGGCCAAGGGACTCATGGAAGGCAGGGACCCTCGGGGCAACTCACCGCACCGCAGTGGAGACCAGGATGCCAGAAAGCTTTGAAGCTGGACGAAAGAATGGCTGCTGGGTCAGATGATCAGCTCTGTTATCTTCTGGTGTCCCGAGCTGTCTCTCAGGCAGTACCTATACGGGCCTTGTGATGTTGGCTATCAGCAGAGATAGTGCTGTTCCCGTTTTGATAGGGTCAACAGTCAGGAAGCCCATTGTCTTGCTAAACTACGGGTTCTGCCTGCTCTCTGTCATTTCGTTGACTCCAGTTTAACTAAAGATTCTTTCTTTAAAAAAAAAAAAATTGAGAGAAAAGATGGTGAAAGAATTAGGATAATAATGTAGATTGGAATAACTATTTAATATAATTTGAAATCATTATTAATTTATTACCCTTATTCTATAAGTCATTTTTCAATTTTACACTTGTAGCTATCAATAATAATAATATAGAACGTCAAAAGGGCGAGACAATTAGGCAAAAATAGAGAAATCTTGGTGCAAAGAGAAACGGAAGCATCATATATAAAAGAAAGCCTTCGGTTTGGAGGAGGGTGACCTTTCCAAATATAGATGATTCATATCATTATTTGGTGTTTCTCCCTTGAATTATGTAAATGTATTTCTTTTTATTATTATTGTGATATTGTTTTTGTCTCCTATTTATATTTTGGGCAGCCTAATTTTAAATTTTAATGTTTATTCTCCAATTCCCTTTGTTTGTTTCTTGTATTTTCCTGATATTTTTCTGTTTGGTTGCTGCTAAATAATCTCGATTTGAATTAAAGAATAGGAAAACTGAATTTACACCTAGCAAATTTGGATACTGAAAGTGTGTAACAATGAGCATTTGTAGGGGTTTTGTAAAATTGTAGAATTTTATTTTTATTTTTTTTTTAATTTTTCTTTTTGCGTTTAACATTTTTGTTTTCTAATAAAATCAGTGTATGCAAATTTTCATCTCTATAAATTAGGATTGTAAGTGTTTTAATAAGCAAATAAAAAAAATCATCTATTAATTAAAAGCACCAATAAAAAACTCAAGTCAATGGTTTATCTTGCCAGATAGTTGGCTCTTATTGTCTTGTGATTTACCTATTTTTTCTCTTTTTCTTTATTTATTTTTTATTTTTGGGGGTGGGGAGGGAACTCCTGGTTGTTTCTAGGAACTAGCAGATTTAAAAAAAATAATATCTGAAATTATCTTCATTCATTTCCATTCATATATTACTTATATAAAATTCAAGTTTTTTTATCTAAAATTTTGAAATTTAATTTCAAATAAAATTAATTATTTTATCTAAAAAAAGATAAAAGAAAAATTAACTTTTTAATTTTCTCCAAATTTTGAGAAAATAATTTTTAAAATTTTCAAAAATCTTTATTTTCTATACAAACCAAAATTTTTAAAAAATTCAACATTAGGTCATCAAAATTTTAAAAATAAATAGTGTTAAGTTTGAAATACCTTCAAATAGTTAAAAAAAAAAAAAAATAAACACACACACTCTAACAATGTTATTTTGAATTTTAAAAAAATTATTATAAACCCAATGACTATTTGGTTGCTAACATTGTGTTGAAATAAAAATGACTTTTAGTAGACTTTACAACTGTGAATATTTTACTTATTTTTAAAGATAAATGTAATAAATTCATTTTTCTGAAACTTTCAATTCTTAGATTACATAATATCCAAAAATGTTCAATTTAAATTATTTTTATTTTTTTAATTTAAGTGCTAATTTCAAAAATCTCATTAATTTATAGAATTTCTCAACTTCCCAAAATTTTCAATTTTTATAATTCCCTGATATTCAAAATTTCTTAACTTGAAAATCTTCTAATTTCTAAAATTTTCACAATTTCATAATTTCAATCTCCAAAATTTACTCAATTTCAAACGATAAAATCGAAAAAAAAACTTATACTCATAATTTCTCTAAAAAATTAATAATTAATTTACATTGGAATCTTCCAAAAAAACATTTTAATATGTTAAAAAATTCTTAATAAATTAACAATTTTACCTGAAAAATCATGTTAAAATTTTCAGCTCTATGTTCTCCAATCAACACAAAAGTTTTTTTTTTTTTAAAAAACAACAATGTATTTAAACTACAATATGGATCTAAAATATTAGTTAAATGTTAAATCTTACCTAAAAATATGATAATCAACACGCATGGCAAAGGCGTGCCATCTTTCTTTTAACAAAGGAAACCTTTGGAGCTCCCGTGGTGATGCGGCCGAATAAATCCTTTCTCTAACAATTCTTGCAATTGAAGCTTCAATTCTTTTAACTCTGCTGGAGCCATTCGATACGGTGTAATGGATGCCGGAGTGGCACCCTGAACAACGTCGATTGTGAACTCAATCTCTCTCTGTGGAGGCAATCTTGGCAATTCCTTCGGAAGCACATCGGATAATCCTGTTGTAGGGATGTCGATAAACTAAATCCCGCTTTTTGTATCTATCACTTATGCCAAGTAGGCTT
This sequence comes from Tetrastigma voinierianum, assembly GCA_016808115.1. Classification (NCBI taxonomy): domain Eukaryota; kingdom Viridiplantae; phylum Streptophyta; class Magnoliopsida; order Vitales; family Vitaceae; genus Tetrastigma; species Tetrastigma voinierianum. Next base: position 76,846 of record JAEQBH010007817.1, on the reverse strand, counting down.
CACACCCCTTTGGTGATACGTTCTATGTTAGTGGCGGATATCGCATTAGAGAGGTGGATTCGACCTCGTAGATAAAAATACTTCCTCGCCACTTGTCCTTAGGTCCTCTCTTCATTCTGATCAACTACCACTTGGTGTCGGGACATCGATCCATCGTGTCACATCAAACTCTACAAATGAAAAGCTGATCAAATCTAGGAAACTCATACTCTCATTCTAATGGGGCAATCACTAGACTCTGTTCATGACACTATTGGAGCCCGAACTCCATGCTTACCTATTAAGACCGACAAGGATTCGCATCGAGTCACGTCATCTTTTATATGCAATCACGATGCATGTCGTAAACAATTTGAAATCATTTACAAAATTTGAAAATCGTTTTTGTAGAACCACCTAAACTGAAGCTCGATACCAAAATAAAATGCTAACACCCCTTTTTTTTTTCTAACAATTCTTTGTAGCTCGATACGAAATAAATGTAAAGTCGATGTAGATACAAATACAAATCGTTTTTTTCCCTATCTTTGTAGAATATATAATAATATGCATCAAACATTTGCAGAGTAGGCCCATAATTTTGGATAAATCAACATTTGTACAATATGGCATTATATGCCCTTTTCAATCAAATCATTTACAAAATATATCAGAGTTTTCAATATCAAAACATTTACAAAATAAAATCATAGTTTTTTTTCATTTTCCATAACACCCAAATAAATTTTTATAAAAATTTATTTTCCTCCATTGTTAGGTTTTACCTTTGTAAAACCTTAGAAAAAAATCATTTTCTTCAATTCTCATCCCATAAATTTATTAAAATTTAATTTTCTTCATTTTCTTTTGATGTGTATCTTGTACCTCGAAATATTTTTCTAACACTTATTTCCTAACTCATCCATGTGCAAATCACCAAGCACACATAAACGATCTCATCACACAACATAGGTAAGCATACCATTCACACAATAATTCATCAAAACACACAAAACACATGCATGGGTGTCTGGTTTTGTCATTGATTTTCTAGACAATCACGTACCTAGCAGAACATCCAGACCACACCTAGTGGTGATGCTCATCCTGACTATGGCTTAAGCCCAAACCCTCATTCTCTAGGTTTCCACACACCTATACTCCATCGAGCACCTGGTGGTGATGGATGCCCAGCTCTCACAGGTATTCGTATAAGCTGCGTGCAAACTATGGCGCCCCGAGAGCAGGGTCCGTTGACTGCAGATCCTTGGCGGAATACAAGTGGTCGGGTTACCAGTCTCACCAGAGAAAATCGGGCGAGAGTCTCACTTTATGCGGGAGCTCTACCCATTCTAGCTTTGCATTTACGTACAAGCAGTCCAGTATATGCAATGTATCCTGACCACTTGGGCCCATAAGCAGTACTCGATGTACATACCAACTATGGAAACCAACTATATACCCAATAGTTTTACAAGAGTTAGTATTTTGGCTCTTAAATAGCACATATATTAAATGAAAACATTCTAATACATGTATACAACGTGAGCACCAAGCCATCCAGAGCTTTCTTCCACAATAAATCTCTAGAATGACATTCTCCTCGCACGCTCCACATGCACAGCTAAAAGGGGGATCCCACGATAGTGAGCTAAGCTAGGTAGAATAAGCACAGTGAATTCGCAGCTACCTAAGTGCGGTGCAATGAACCAAAATTAAACACACATTCAAGCGATGCATGATCTAGCAGATGTCTACGACCAACTGGGTCAAGGTCCTCCACCGAGAGCTCCCTCACCTTTCCTTAATCTCATTGTGAAATTTCTGTTTTTGTTGTTAATGTTCTCTCTGATTATAATATATATATCATATTGGAACCGGCGACAATATATTATTGATGATGTCTCAGTGTGTATATATCAATTAGGCGCATTTCAGAGCGATTGATATATTATTTGTTGTGAACTCTGTAGATGAATATCGATTAGGCCGCTCAGAAGCGATTGATATTTTTTAATTGGACTACCCTAGATAATTTATATTTTTAGACAACAATATGACGGTTTTCTCTAGACTCATCTCATGCACTCCACTTCCTATAGTCCTAGGGTGTTCCGGTGCATATGGAGTAACATGTATGCCAATTCAATCGATCAATTCACATGTAAATATATAAACAAATATATTTACAAAACAATCAATTCACACAAATCATGTCATGTAAATTCTCATTTCATCATAAAAATTAGCTCTTGGAGCTAATGATTAAACAAAGCATTTAATTTAAATCACTTGACCAAACATATTTTCACAAAAATATATTTTTAGAACCTTTGTTTGAGAATAAAGTGAAACCCTCGGTTACCATTCAGAAAAATCCTAGTCATCGGTTCACTTGTGAGCTTGACTCTGACCTTCATTCCCGGCCCCAATTTCATCACTACATGGTTAACATAAAAAACATACTGCATTTCACCCCAGAAGCAGCCGTGAGTCGATCAATTTGCTGTCCCTGTTCAAAATTTCATATTAATTCGGTTCCAAAGTTTGGGACAGTCAATGACCTAACGACCTGTCGATAAACATTCGTAAAGTACTTAAAATGGGAATAAAACTCAAGTAGGAGAAAGCCCTGCATACGGAGTTTGAGAAGCTCGCTAAATCTAGTACCGCGCGAAGCTCTCTCGCGTAGACGGCTTTCCTTCGTCGGAAATTGCAGAAGCGGTCGGATCATGTATTTTAGAGAGAAGTTCTCTCTCTCTAAATCCTCTCAAGGCATGACTCCTTGTGACTGCGGTTTTTGTTCCGTTTTTCCCTTTTTGCCTTTTGAAGGAGTAGTTCTTGTTTGAATTTTGTTTATTATCATTTAATCCATTTGTAATTAATTCACTTCTTTCTCCAGTTTTGACATTCGACTCTATCTCGGCCATCCATTTTCATCATTTATCTACTCATACCACTTATGGTACATGAGTACTTGTTATGTGTGACTTTTCGCGCCGAAAATGCGTTTCTGGCGCGAAGCAGCGTCTTGCGAAAAGCGTGTCAGCTTCCGTCTCGAATATTACGAAATTTTGCGGTGTTAACTAGATTTTCAAAGCGATTCCAACGGTGAAATCCATTTCATCATCTGAGATCTAGAAAAATAAATTAAGGATTTTTAGCGAAATTATGTTTGTAATGGCAATTACGATTTTGCCCTTTTACAGAAATTAGATTTCTCGGGTCTTACATTTATACTTTTCGTGCTGTTAAACCGATACCTGCGATGACCAAAAGCAATGGTAAGCATTTTCATGCTTAAGCGGTTCTATATTCTCTCTTCCTTCGGTTTAAATCAATTAAATGCGATGTTTATAAGCAATGCCCTTTGTACATTTTCCGATGACCAATGCGTACAATACATATATATATATATATATATATATATATATATATATATATATATATATATGTATTTATGCTAGGTAAATCATCTGAAGTGACAATTTGTTCTGGTCATTAAAAACTGAAAAGTAACATATATATATATATATATTAATTTCAAGTTTTGCAATTTCATATGCACTAAATCATTCAAATCACAAATAATGCATTTTTCAATCTTATTATCATTTTATATATCGAATTTAACCTACTTTTGGTGCATAGGATAGCGAATCACCGACACGCTGAATCTATTTAGAACAGCTATTTGGTTATTCAAAATCAATTTCGTGAACACTACCGATACTGTCTCGCTGGGCTACGGATCGAAGTGATAATTCGTTACATTCGGCGCAGTACTGCTAATTTGACTCTTATTAGTATACCAATCTATCCTTAACTCGAATTTTAAAGGTTAACATTCTTTTAAGGGCCTTCAGTTCATTCAATACAATTTACAATAGTGTATATACATTTGGATACAATAATTTATTTTCAACACTCATGCAAATTTTTCATACAATTTATTTAAATCGGTTGTCACCAAATCAATTTAAACAAATCAATACAATTTATCATAAATCATTCAATATTTCATAATATTTCATAATCAATTTTGAAACAATAAAAGAAAATTAGCCGTCGAACTTTCTGGGAATTTGAAACGAGAGATTGAAAAACCAAACTCAAAAAGGGTTGCAACCGCCGATTCTATCCTTGGAATCCAGTTCTGATCCAGCTTTTCCACATAAGTCACCAACCCTAATCCATCACCAATATGTCACAATTAAAGAACAACCCAAGAAAGAAAAATCAGTTGTGCATTCTAGGATTTTTTGTTAGGGTTGATGTCTACCCAATACTCCTTCACTTGAAAAATTTTATGAGGACACATGAGCCATATTTTTCTCATGATTCCTTCAATAAAATGATATCTCTATGAGTCTATTAATTAGGGTGGAATCATCTCATTTTGATCGCCCAAACTCAAGTTACGACATTTTAATGCCAAACTAGTCGATATGCCTAGCTCACTGGATCAACTATTGTTATTTTCAATTTCTATGATCTTAACTTCATAAATTGATAATGGTTCCCTCACTTATTTGAATCTATGGTTATAAGGTTTTTTTCTCCAATTGGAATCATCCAATTTGGATCACCAAAAATCAAGTTCTTGCATTTTACATCTAGACTACTCCTAATTTGCAAAACGAGAATCTGCACATAGCTCACTTTGACAGATTCCCGGGAACTTTGGGGTTACAAATTACGCCCACACTTCCCTTCGATAAATTATTCCCTAGAGTCTAGTTTACCCATAATTTTGAATCCACTCAATTTGGATGATTGAAATTCAACTTATATTAAAATACCACAACTACACCCAAATAGAGCATACCCATTGAGCTGAAAACTATACCTTTAATGTGTTTCAAGGGCGCAGGGTTCTGTTTTTGTCTACGATTATTTATATAGTTTGTGGTTCTAACTCTTATGGTTTACTGATTAGATCACTCCATTTGGATGATTTATAACTTCCAACCTAATAAAAACAAAGACATAGTTTGTTTTTTGGCATTTCATGAAACCTCTGTTTCCTTCTTAAAAAATTCTAAAATAGTCAACAGTCAAACTATTAAACTACAGCTTAGAAACAACCTCAAACATTTGCAACTGACCTGTGTTTGTTCAAAAGGTGGGTTTTGTTATTAAGACACAGAAAGAAGATAGCAGTTTGTTTCATTGCCTTTAAATCTTTTGAATTCTTCAATACCAACATCCTTCTTCCTCTTGATACTCAAACTCTTGGTTCTTGGAGAAAAAATCACTGTCTCACTTTCTCCAGCGAAGCCTGACTCTCTCTTTCTCTCTCAAAGCAAATGCCCAAATGTAATGGCTTTCTAAAGACAAAATTAGTCTTTAATCCCATTACATGGCTAAGGCCATGTTGGGCTACTCCAATAATTCCATTTCTCATTTTTTCATTTGTAACCCCGTTTAACTTCGTTCGTTTTATTCGCATTTTTGTTTACTCTCATTAGGACCCTTGGGTCCCGTTACCATTATTCATAAATTTATTTGACTCTTGTAAAATTGGATTTTTATCATTTTGATTTTGAGTCAACGAGAGCGGCATGCCATCTGAAATATAATTCAATTTATTTTACACCACTGAACATATTATAAAATTGTTATGGTATTTCGAGGCGTTACAAAATATTATGTGAAAGTTATAAAGCAGGCGTGATATCTCAATCAGTGTTTGAAAATTCCATTGAAACGTCTCATTGGCTTGCTTCAAAAAATATGGAGGAATAAATTCGCTGCTTTTGGCGGGAGAGGGAATTGTGGCTCATGCGTACCATGTATGAGAGAGTAAGTCTTATCTAGTACATCAAATTGGGATAATTTTGTGCGAGCACATCAGTGGAAATCTAGATAAGATTGTCATATCATATGATCCTAAACTAGCGGTGGTCCGGCCCATGATCCATAATCAAAATCGATTAATTGTGCCATCGTGCAATGTCGTCTTAGTCTTGAGTGCTGGAGTGTAGTGCGATCTGGAGTGCATGCTAGTAGGTCGTGCTAATGGACTATGATAGTGCGCTCCTATTTTTTCAAAAATATTAATTTCTAAGTAAATATATTTTTATTTTCATTATATAAATATTAGTTTTTATTATTAAAGATATAAAATATAATATTTAATTCATTATTATTAAATAACAAATAAATTTAAAATATTGGAATCTAAAAATAAAAATAATATTTGTTTTATTTCAAATATTTCAACAATTTATGAAAAATAATGAGAATAAAAGTGAGAATTCTTGTAGCTATAGTTTGAATCTGTCCGTAGGTTGGCATTTACTTAATTATCGTCCCACGTGAACTCTTTCTTAAAATAATTATTCTCATAAGAACAAAAGTGAGAATTGCATCACTATAGTTTGAGGTTGAGGTTGGCACACCTTGACTATCAATCATGCTTTACTCTTTTTATAAATAAATTATAAATCTAAAATAAGCATATAACATAAATTTTGTCTTCATGTTAAACTTATTTATCTTTAGTGTCATCATCAATCTCCAATGAACTTGTTAGTTGAGATCATTTTATCTAACTTCTCAAGTGTTCTTGCATATTCATCTTTTTCTTTTTGAATTTTAAAGCGTATATCTTTCCAATCCTTCAAACATGTTAAAACTTCAAGCATCTCGACTAAAAGTCTTGTCCTTCTTTCTCCAAGTATATTAGTTGTGATAGAAAAAGTATATTAGATGCTACAATAGACCTCCAAACCATTTAGATAGTATGGAAAAATTGATTCAGTTTCCGCCATTTCAAAATATTAAAATTTTTATTTCATTCGATGATAGGTATGAATAGTAATCAATGTCACTTGTTTTGAAATCTCAGTTCTGGGCCAAGCCAATTTGTCGTTTTCCCTTTGCTAATTGCGTATGAATTTGTAGCATTTGAACATGCACTATCATATTTATTTTGGTAATATATATATATATATATATATATATATATATATATATATATATATATATATATATATATATATATAAGATTATTTAATTTTTCATATATGTGACCCTCTAGTTCAGGTGGTTGGTTCATACAACAAGCTATCTAATTTAAAATGTTTTATACACTTTCAATTTTAACTCTTTGATCCATACATGACTAATAAAGTTGTTGGAATAATCTTCCAATATTTCAATTTTGTTAATCTTTCACATATTTAGGAAAAAAAAAAAAAAAAGTGATCTCTAGATTTTTTTAAACAAATCACTTATGTTGTAAATACATCTAAGTGCTATGCAAGATGTGGGTGTGTAAACAGCAGAACACATAATAGTTACTTCATTAAAAACCTTTAAAAAATTTTAAAACTATAAACCTATTTCCCAATCATTTGAAATTATTTTAATTTCACCTAATTTTAGTATTGACAATGTAAAACTTTAGGAAAAGAATATTATTTAGGAAAAATGATAAAATAATATAATAAATAAATAATATAATAATAATAATAATAGTAATAGTAATTATAGTAATAATAATAATAATAATAATAATAATAATAATATTAATAGTAATAATAATTGTAGTAATAATAATAATAATAATAATAATAATAATAGTAATAATAATAGTGGTGTCCTTGATAATTGTCATAACAATTATCTATAATATGTATGTATTATCATAGTGTCACAATGGTTCAAGGAAACTGAAAATTACCACAGATCTGCGGATGACAAAGCGGAACTACCTTTAGTTGGATTAATGCTGAAATCCCGGTGACACGAATGTTTCGTCGAATGCGAGTGATCGAAATATTTTTACAGATGCGAGACAATCGGAATATTTTTACAATTTTCCTGTAGTTGATAAGTCGCGGTGAGCTCAAAGGACAAGATTTTACGAAAATCTCGAAGAAAGTCGAAAAATAGAACTTGAGTTAGTTCATTTAAAATAAATTGAACTTGAAAGAAATAAATTGTTTGGTATAAACGGACCCAAATGAGAGATGGACACATGGCGCAATGTGATGTGAATCATTTTTTAAGGATAAAAAGAAAAGGAAAGTCAAAAGGAAAAGAAAGGAGGAAAGGGATAGAGTGGGGCAGTGAGTGGAGAGAGATAGAAAAGGAAAAAAAAAAGTTTTTTGCTTCTCCTCTACAGATACGAATCAGCTTGATCGGTTTTAAGTGTCAGAAGAAAAGTTTATCCAAACCATAAGTACACGATGGGTGCAAAATCTTGAGTTTCATCAAACTTCACAAGGTAGGGAAATTTTCCTACTTTGAACATTTTATCCACAAAAACCATGTAATGGCATAGGTTAATCTTGAGTACAGTAGTGAGGCCCAGTGATTTAGTCCCAAGATTTTGCGATTGAATATTGAAAATTTTTGGGACTGTTTCAGGACAGTCCCAGACTAGGTTGAGGTTTGGTTTTGATCCCGGGACTGATGTCTTCGGGTTTTGTGGTGTGTTTTGGTATCATAGTAATTCGGTGACGAACCATAAAGGGACTAAGAGGTGCCCTGTGTTAGATGGGTCCGGGATTTGGGTCATTTTGTGTGTATTGTTGGAAAAATAAATAATATGATGTTGTGTGTAAAAATCATGTTAATATGTGCTTGCGTGATGTATTAATATGGAAATTGTGATGAATGAAAATTATATGTAGGAAATATAATTATCCGGAATTTATAAATGTTGCATGTTGCATGTAGCATGATATAGCATGAAATGACATGATTGCATTTCATATGCACGGTCACATCGCATCAAGTCGGGTGTAAGTGCATGACACTGTTATGCACCATTCTTGGTGAATGTGTAGTGAGCTCGAAAATGGGACCACGTCTAAGTGAACTCACGGTTATAAAACAATAATATAAATCACGTGTGTTTAGGCGTAGCAAGATGGGATAGATCTATAGTGAAAAGACCCAAATTTATAATACCCTTCACATGATTATCGGCTGTGGCCTAAATATCGGAAGGTGCTTGACGATCTTGCAGTGTGACCTCGAAAAAGATGTGGCCCATGAACAACACACGGGATTTGATAAAAAAAAAATTCAAGTAAATATTGGAGGGTTGTCCAATAGTTTAAGTAGTTGGGTGCTTATGATAGGCCCCGGTTTTCCACACTTGGCATTGTGGGTGTGAAGTCGGTCGAGACTGGGTTTGTGGGCATGAGGAGTCTCATCTCATGCATGACATGTAATATTCAAATAGGATTGCATTGTTATATGAATGTGATCGGCGTTTTCATGGTTGTGTTATGTACATTTAGGTGGGGATAGCCTTGTGGGAGAATTTTTCTACTAGGCATTACATACCCTTTGTGGGATCCACCCAGGAGTCTGGTGTATAGGAGACCGACCGCTCAGCGTGAATTATGAAGAGGTCGATGTGTGGCCTTGATATTACCTTTGTTCTTTTTATTTTGTAAAAATATTTTATATAAAAGAATTGTAACAAATTTTTTGAAATATTATCTAAATAGTTGGAGTGTGTAAATTTATGATTAGAGTAGTGATCGGACTCCTTACGGATTATAAATAAAATGTTTTATTTTCCCATATTTTATAATTAAATATTAATGAATGGAATTAGGCAAAAGGATGTATATTGAGGATATGGGCGAGATAGACCTTGTGGTTAATACTCTTTTAATTTGAGAGACATGGATGGGTTATGAAATTATCTTTATTACTCTGATTGTATGTTGGTGAAACTCTTGAACAAAGATTCTGCGTTTTGCAAAATGGATCCTGATGATAAGACCTTATGATGTGGTATGGATTACTTGAAATCAACAAGTCTCTTTGAGTTATCTGGTTTATCAGGACCGGATTTGGAAGTCTGAGAGAAAAAAATGGATATTACATTCATATATTTCTAGTTTCATGTGTATTAATGTAAATTCAACACACAGTGGGGACATACAGTAAATTGCAAACTTCAAACTTGAGGTGCATGATCTCAGAAGTTCTTGTTGATTCATATGTGACAACCAAATGATTTTAAAACCTAAATCAATAGCAATATAAGGAAATATTATTTATATGTTGAACTATTAATTAATTATATTAATGACATCTCTTTTTGTGGACCCGTTTCTAATTTTTCTAAATAAATCTATTACTAGTATGTTTGACATTATCAAATGTATCTCAATTTTATTAACTATGTGTACTTTTTAACTTGTTATAAATCATTATATCATTCATTTTGAATCATGAAGATGACATATAAGTGAAACCTATCTTTTTTGTGTAATTTATGATTTGAATCTATCATAATAAGTGTTACCTGCATGGGATGTCTTCCCAAACTAATCATATATCAGGATCTCCATGTGAAACATAGTATAATTAGTTAAATTCTTCAAACCTATTATTTGTTTTTTTTGTTATATGTTTGCACAGAGTAAATCTTTATAATTCTTTTAGAATGGTTTGTAAAAATCTCCATTACACCATATCTATCTTGGCGGGTGAATCTGGGAGAGGGATTACATGTGTAATATAGTTTACCAGGCTTTTCTGCCACATGTGTGATTGTATAAGAAGTTCAATGACCAGTCATCACTGACATTTAGTTAGCAGCTGGGTGTCACATTTGCTGTTATATGTTAATTTGATATCATCTTTAAGTGAGCCGCAAGTACACCCAACTACATTCTATGTTTTTTTAAAATCATTGTACCCATTTTCTATCTCTCCTTTTGAATTTTTCTTTGTTTGTTATATTAGTGAGTTCCCAGCCCAAAGAGTGTGTTTACCCAATACTAGTTTTCTACATGTGTTTGAATTGAAAGAATGATTAGGTAACTAGGGCTGGATTCTATATATTTTAGCCAGTTAATTAGTCACGTATACATCAATCACAAAAATTAGGAGTTTTAATATCTAATAACAGAGTTTATTTTAATTTTGAAAAGAAGAAGAAAATAATAATAATATATGACTAAAAAACAAATAAATACTTCATGTAAATATCTCAACATGTGATGAGTAAGAACTTGTAAGATTACCAAAAATTACATGATTGAGTGCATGCAGCGGATAAGTGATTGGATGTGGATTTGGAGCGCTAGTGAATGATGAAAGACTTGGAAACAATGAAACAATGCGGAGATCAGATAAATTGGTGAGGAAAAAATTGGGATTAAATGAGGTTTTACCGGAAATCATGGAAGATCCAATTTTATATTTACCATTAAATATGCGTCAGAGAGTGTATAGTACATATAGCATGGAAGTAGACGAGCATGATGTTAGTAAGTATTTTGGAGTGTATCATAGAAAATCATAAATAGTGGGATGAACCATAATACAAATAAAACCAGTTGATTACACAAAAATTAATGATCAAGGGATATTTTTGCAGTCAGTGAAAATGAGTATAAAGGAGTTGAGACAAACAAATTCATTTGTCTATATTTTATTCAGAAGAAATAATGGGAAGGGGAGAAAAAAGGAAGAAGGAAAGGAAAGGAGAAAGTCAGAAATGGTGTGTTTTTCTTGTGGAATCTATGGATCCTTATAGTGTCCGGAGTTTTTTAATTAACAATTTCATGAAGAAACCAATTTGCTCACTTTGTCAAGTTTTGGAAAGATCACCCCGAAACCTAGATTTTGTTGAGTTATAATGTTAAACCCAGTGGTAATAAATCAACACATGGAATCATCCAGTTATATAAATTTTAAGAAAGAATTGATGGACCTTTGATTGAATTATAAAAATTGTATAACTTGGGTTTATGGTATGGGTTCTGACCGCAACACAAGTATTATTTGTTTTTAGATGAATTCCATGTAAATTCTTGAGGTATATGAATTATAGAAGTTGTATGAAGTGAAATGGTACCAAAAGTGGAAAAAGAAGCAACCGGGGCAATTTTCCGAAGCCGCACCTAATAGCTGGTACAGGTCGCACGGCACACCCCACTCCGTAAGCCAACCTCGTACCGGCACAGTTCAACTCACCTGGGCACACCCCCAATGTATCGCAACCTCGTACCAAGACAGTCGAGGTGTAAATTCTGACAGCCCCAAAATGCTAAAAGGAATGGTGTGTTTTTGTATAATCAGCCTAACCATACATCAAGGTATAGGAACCTTATTAAATGATTAAGAAAGGTTCAAATAAGATTGGAACTCTAATTTAAAATGTAAAGGCACTCGCTTCGGGCCGTTGAGTGTGACTAAGTCTAGAAGTAATGAAAATTATGCGATTACGTAGGAGATTAATATTTCACCGATTCGCTGAGTGTGTAAAGCAAAAGAAAAGGCAAGGAAAAGCGGAATCGTTCAGCCTTGTGTTAAAAGATGAGTGTTCTAACCTATTTTCTCAAATACTAGTGTATTATTATTATAAACTGTTTTACACTGGTATTTACTGGTTTTGAGTTGTAAAACCATAATTCAAAGAGCAAGCAAATGGTTTTGAAATATCAAACCATCTTTAAAGCAAGCAAATGGCTTTAAATTGAAAAACCATAATTCAAAGAGCAAGTAAACAAACAATGGTTTTGAATTATTAAACCATGTTTCAAGCAAGCAAGCAAATGGTTTTGAATTGTAAACTACTTTCAAAGAGTTAGCAAGTAAATGGTTTTGAATTGTAAAACTATTTTTTCACGAGTGCAAGGCAAAGAGAATATTTGTGAAAACAAGCCTTACGCACAAATAGATTTTGGGTAAGGCACGTGACCGAGAGAGCCTAACTAAATTCATGTTGATGGAGACACAGTCAATTCCACCATATTTACCGGGTAGTGGTAGGATGCTGACACAGTCCTTCCACCGCACACGATGCTCAAAGCCCCGTGGTTCACTAGTGGTACAACAAGCAAGGCATAGCCTCCAGCGGCTGGGAGGATTTATAAGCATGATCATACGCTTCCGAAAAATCAACCATTGGTGCACCCGCTGATAATGTGCCCCGTGAGAGATTTGATGCACTTGAGCCCCTGCCATCAGAGATTTAAAAGCAAATCCGCTGGAGCATGTGCTCCTGGTTATTTTCAAAGCATAACACGAGCCTGTGCTCCCATATTTATAAAAAGTTTTAGAAACTTCTTAAAGCAAGATATTTGAGAAATGTTTTATACATTTTAAAGCAAGAAGTTTATAAAAAGATTTTATAAACTTTTAAAGCAAGCAAGGTAAAGCAAACAAGCAAGAGAATTGAGAAAAGTTTTCTAAGCTTTTAAAGCAAAGCAAAGCAAAGCAAGCAAGTACAGAAAGTTATGAAACTTTAAAGTAAGCAAGCAAAGTTTCTGGAAAATATTCTGTAAAAGAGAGTTTTACAGTTTTGAGATGTTTTCTGAAAAAGCAAAACATTTTATAAAGCATACACTCACTGAGCTCGTTTAACTCATTATTTCTATTTTAAAAAATATTTTCCAGGTACAGGTACGCAAGACGCTGGAGCACAATAGGATTTGTCCTCGACATCGCATAAGTGCTGCGGTATTAATAATATTTTTGTAAGAATATACTTAATCTAGATAATGGAAACATATGTATGTACATAGTATATTGAGAATGTGTTTGTCACGCCGCGCATTCGTGGAATGGGCCAGGTATACAGATTTGAATTGTCCCATACGCAGCCGTCATGCTGCTGAGGTTTTACCGCTGCCAAGATTTTACCAAATCCTAAGTTGGAAAAAGTAAGAAATATGGCTTCGCTTCACAGGAATTTCTAAACGTTAGAGGTAACGACTGAAATTTCGTGGAGGCGGTGATACCACTACCGGGAAGGGGGTGGGGGTGTGTCATTAAAACTAGTTGTTTTATAGTTGTTAAGAGAGGTATTTTAGGTATTTGATATACAAATATTTTAAAAAATAGTTGTTGACTTATTTAATTTAAACTAACTCTATATAGTTGCGGAAGGGGTATTATAGATATTTGATATAAAATATATAAAGATCATTATTGGTTACATTTTTTACTCCTCAAACTAACCGCATATTTGTCGGGAATGGCATTTTAGAAATTTGATAAAGAAAAGTAAACAAAATTCAAATCATTTTGGCACCAAGGTCATGGGCTAGCACGATGGGTCGCACGACGTGTTGACAAAGCCAACACACTAGGCCGGCACGATGGCACGACAGGCTATTTCCTAAGGCATGGTGCACGACCACCACCCATGCTTACAACCCGCCCACTATAGCACTCCGCCATCACAGGCGTATGACATTATAATGGACCAAATTTACGCTAAACGGGTCCCACTCCATCGACACCTCCGAAGAAGGTGACTGCATGATATGGCTCGATAGACCTGGTGGCAAAACATGAGGATTGAGCCGATGACTAAGAACCACCTGAGACTAAACCTTAGGCCTGCGACCTTTACAAGAATGAATTAAAAGTCGAATTTCTTTGATCAATATCAGAATTCTCTCTATATCTTTTTAACTTTCGCCGACGGCCCTCTTTTGTTTCAATTTTTCGTTCTTTTTTTTCAACCAAATACAGGAAAAGGTTAATTTGTCTATCCGTAGCTTCTAGTTTTCCGCCCGATTTCTAGAGAGAGAGTGTTGAGCCCAATAGAGAGCAGGAGGGGGCGGTGTTGGTTACAATGACAACATGTACGCAGAAAATCCATATGTGTCTATCAGTCATAAATAGCTTGGGTTTTTATTTCTTTCCCATCATAGACTCTTCATAGTAACGTGTGATCACTCCTAACTCAAGAGAAATTCTATATATATATATATATATATATATATTTCTAGCCACCAAATTTTTCGAATTTCTACTAAAAGTGCCCACGGTATTCCAATTTTCTCAGAAGGTCCTCGATTCAAGGTTCATCAAAGAGGTCGTCAAATACATAACTATTATATATTACCAAAGGATTTATTAATAATTAATAATAGTGGTTACAAATGCGATGGTATGTGTTAGCCAAAGGGTAATTTATTGAGGTTTCTGATGATAACAAACCAAGGTTATCGGGTTACCAATGGTTAGAATCGAAATGAGGATAGTTGAAGTTGATCAAGCATCAAATGAAGATATTATGCTTTAAGATGATAATGATGTAGTTGATCAAGGCCTGGAAATGAAGTCTACTTAAATCAAATAACCAAGATGACAAGTAACAAACTCTAAGCTCAAGCATCAAATGAATAATTTGTTAGCTTATGAACCCTGTAAGGTGAATGTATTCATGCACTTGTGTGATATCATCATTTATCATGCATCACTGACAAACTCCTCGCTTTCAAATTCATAAATTGTATATCTTTGAAAATGATTTTAAAAACATAAAACCTTAGGACTTAATAATCCTAAAATATATCAAATGAAACATCTGGTTTAAAAGTGTTTGAAATAAAAAACACATGAATTTGAAATACTTAGGTGTTCAAATGAACATCTAGTGGAACCAATGACCTCGTACTGTCATTCTTTGGCTTGTGGTATACTGGATGAACTATCTGATGTTGATGCTCACTGTGTGAAACAATCAAATCGCAGAACTGAAGAGTGTAGACTCAACTTGTTAGATGTGGTAGCTCATCCAAAATCTTAAGAGGAAACTCGCCAACTTGGTCAGGTGAAATGGTTGACCGACGAGTAAATTCATTATATTTCAACGACTAGAAAATAGTGACTTGTAGTACACATGACGAAACGGTCGACCGGTTGTGCAAAATAGTCGACCAATTGACAACGTAAAATTTAAGGTTGCAAATTGGTAAATATTTGTATATAATGACTTGAGATATAGGGACCTATCGACCAATGGTCGAGCTTGCACCTCTTACATGTTATCGAGTTTCTACCTTATAAATAGAGTGTGGGGGATCACTAAACAACCAAGACACTTGTTGAATATCCTCTCAATCATTATTTCTGATAAATCTAATTCTCAAAGTGAGATTTTTAGTGTATTCATTACATGAGCATATTGTGGTATACACTTGTTTACTGATCAAAAAGTTTGAGTGGTGTTTGAAATATCTTGAGAGCTTGAGAGAGTGTTCATTGTGCTTAAGTGAGAAAGCTTCAAGTGTGTATAGCTTGAAGGAATTGTGAAGAGCCCATTAGAGCCAAAATCCAAGTGTAAAGAAGCTCGGGATTAGAGCTTTGAACTTCAAGTGTGTATAGCTTGAAGAGATGCCAATTGGAGCCAAAACTATGTAAACAAGCTCTGAATGGAGCCTGCATCATGTGGTATAGCTTGAAAGCTTGAGAGAGTGTCTCATTATGCTTAAGTGAGAAAGCTTCAAGTGTGTATAGCTTGAAGGAATTGTGAAGAGTCCATGGGAGCCAAAATCTAAGTGTAAAGAAGCTCAGGATTGGAGCTTTGAACTTCAAGTGTGTATAGCTTGAAGAGTTCACTTGAGCCAAAACTACAAGTGTAAACAAGCTCGGGATTGGAGCTTGGTACTTCAAGTGTGTATATCTTAAAGAGGTGCCCATTGGAGCCATAATCCAAGTGTAAGGAAGCTCGGGATTAGAGCTTGAAACTTCAAGTGTGTATAGCTTGAAGAGGTGTCCGTGGGAGCCATAATCCATGTGTAAAGAAAGAAGTACCTGCTGAGCTTACTAGTGGAACTCACCGTTGAAGGTAGAGGAGAAGTGGATTGCAAGGGTGTGTCGAACCATCGTAAATCAGCTTTTCTTTCTATCCTTATCTCTTTACTTCTTAACGTTATTGCATTAAATTGGTAAGATTTATTGTTGTTGTGCGAAGAGTTTTTGAGAGTAAATCAATTCAACCTCCCACCCCCTCTGCTTAGGCTGGCAACCATATTGAACTTTCAATTGGTATCAGAGCAAGGCCTATTGTTTTCATGACTTAATCGTCTAAGAGGAAAATGACTAACACAAACCCTTTTCAAGCTGAAAGTTTTTCCATCAACAAACCACCTTTCTTTGACTTGCTGATTATCATTTTGAAAACAAATGACTTAGTACTACAATTTCTTGATTTGGAAGTTTGGAAAACAATCTTATGTGGTTACACTTTTCCTACAAAAGTTGTTGATGGAAATAAAATCCAAAAACCTCTTGAAGAATATAATGACAAAAAAAATTAAAGAATTTGAATTAAATTCAAGGGATATTTATATTCTTGTATGTGCTACATAGAATCAATATATTAGATTTTGTCAAGGCAAAACAAGGAGGTTTGAGGATACTCGAATTAACCCATGAAGGAACCAACTAAGTCAAAGATTCTGTGTTAGAATTATTGAAAAATGATTATGAAATGTTCAAAATGAAGCCTCATGAATCTATTGTTGAGATGTTTACTAGGTTTACAGATGTTGCAAATGATCTTGAAGGCTTGGGAAAAAGGGTAAGTGAAGAAGACAAGGTATCTAAAAATATTCTAAGATGTTGCACCTCCCAAATGGAATTCCAAAATGGAAGCTACTGAGAAGCAACACTCAAAGAGCTACCTCTTTGAGTGGATCTTATCGGTTCCTTGATGACTATGAAGGTGTCTGAAATTGCAAGACAAGAAAAGGAAATGCAAGAGGAAGAAGGTACCAACATGTGTTTGGGCGATTTTGAGGATCAAGATGAGGTAAATTCTAACTCCGATGATGATGAGGAATTTATGTTTGAATATGATGAATTGATTAGTCATTTACAAGCTTAATGAAAAGAACACCTTACTTAAGAAGAAAGTTTTTTAGCTTCAAAAAGAACTTGATGAAGTCAACAAAATTTTTTCAAAAGTTGAAGCTTCACAAATTTCTCTTGAGAAGAAAAATGAGGAACTACTCAAAAAGAATGAATGGTTAGTCTCTTAACTTTCAAAATTCTCTTGTGGACAAAAGACTTTTGACATGATCCTAACTAGCCAAAAATGTGTTTTTGATAAAAGGGGGCTAAGATACAAATCTTCAAATAATGAAAAATATTTTAAAAACTACTTTGTCAAAGAATTCACAAGTGAAAGTCTTTTCAATCATTTGTAATTTTGTGGTAAAGGAGGACACATTAGTAGTACTTGTCCTCTTTAGGAATAGATTCTAAAAGGTCTCAACCTCTAAATCAAGGAAGGCCTGGGTTGAAAAGCCAAAGGTCACTAACCACCGAGGACCCAAAAAGATTTGCTACTCCAAAGCTTTAATTTTTTCTGTAGGGATCAAAAGAGGAGAAAATGAGGGCACGTTCAAGCTTGACATGAATAAAGAAAGGTAAGCTCGTTGACAAACTAAATATCAGGACGCCCCTAACTCCGTGTCCGTTGACTAATTCACAACCTCGCTGAAAATCTATACGCCTCGTATCACAAGACGCATAATTTAGTAAAAATGGCCACTGTGCACCAGATCAACACTCATCAAACATATACCTAACTATATTCCAATAGTCTAAGTGGAGTTAAGTAACATTTCTCATCAAAATAACCAACCAACTATCTCTCTGTATGGTTCAAGAGTTATACATTACTTCCTTAATACAAATACATATTAAAATCTATAACCCAAATACATATTATCTAAAAACATCAGCCACAACCCGCCGCAAAATCGGTCTCTAAGAAGTTATCATCTTCTAACACCCCCGCACTCGAAAAATGTTCCTCGGGACAGGTGAGCTATCGCCCAAGAGTGGAATCAATTCCTAAATGGGTTACACCCCACTCTAAGTGCATATGTAATGTCTAATATAAACACACACTCAAGTAAATACGTGATCCCTACTTGAATGTCTAAGATGTCCTGCTCCCATGTCTCGACGAGTCCTCACCGACTCCCTCACACACTTGCCTAAGCCATGCATAGAGAAAATAACCATTCTCTCAAAAACAAAAACCCGTTGTTGTTCGAGTGTCAATATACTACACGAGATCTCTGGGTGTGAAAATACGGGACTACCCTCCGATACGACCTGCATACCCGAAACGCCTCATGGTCCTCATATATCCGAAATGATCGCGCCCATCTCCCAACCCACCTCCGGAAAATCATCCTGCAGGAAATTTTGCAACCATGTTCGCTTTTCGTAAATTTATGCCGCGCACTAACACCTAATCTCTAGGTTAATGAAAGTAGATATATATGAAAAATACCCATTATGCCATTTCCAAAACCATTATATGGTAATATATCAAATATATCAATATGCAACATTCTCAAATTTGCACTCAATAACACATGTCATCCAATAGTGATCAACCATCACCCAAATTTGCTCACTCGAAAGCAATTTACAATATCATCTCCAATGGCCTACACACACAATTATATTCCATATAATTATGTCCTTATGTTAAATAATACATTAAAACTATGTATTAACCTATCTATTCCTTTGATCCAGACCTCTGCAAGTCATTCTCTAATTTTTTCATAATCCATTACACAAAAAATTAGCTCGTGGGCCACTATTAACTAGAACACGGTGCAATTCACTGCTGAATCACTCACCAACACAATTTATTTCAGCAATTATGAAACAAATACTAAACAGCCTCCCATATGACAACACACACTGACCCGTCCTAAATGGGCCTCCAAAATTCTGTACCCCAACAATTCGTCCCCAAGTTTCGGGGATCACGATCAAATGGCCGCTCAAGGCCTCAACCAATCGAAAAACACACAGCAAAACACTTCCTAAACAAAGTGTAACTTCAAGTAGATAAAACCTCTACCCCTCACAGGTAGGCACGCTTGTCAAACTCAACTTTTTGGTGTCCATACACACGCCTCATCAAGTGGCAGATCACTCTCGCCAAGCCCGATTTAAACCTACTTCTTCTGCCGATTTTCGTAGATCTAAAAAAAAAAAGAAGTTAAGAGAAGAAATAATAATTAAAAAAAATATATCCTACGCCCTCTTCCCTCCGTCTCCCTCCCACTTAACCCTTATACTCCTTTATTATTATTATTATTATTATTATCTTGGATATTTAATTTATATCGTCATTCATTCGTTTATCCCGGTAAACACTATTTTTTCGGGCCACTTATTTAATGAACTTAGCCTAAGCTATTTCGACTAGATTTTCATAAATCCGGCATCCAGTCATCGCAAGGATTTTATCACACCTAAAATCGTAAATATTTCCGAGATTGTCTACGAATCATAATAAACTTTTCTCGTCATTAGATTTATCAAATTTAACTTGTTTTTTCTAAACCATTTCATATCCTGAGAGATCTAGAGAATTTTTGGTTTTCAACCTAAATTACTGCTTTACTCCTTTTCTAAAATTTAATTTTTCTCTCATTTACAAAACTAAATATAGAGGCTGATTTGTTCTTTTGTTGTACTTAATTACTAGTAGACCCACATCATGTATAGTATTCTCATGTTATATAGATTTCCTGAAGACGTCCTAAAAGAATCATTTGAACGGTTAAGAATCTTTAGGTATTTAAAAGGCACTATTGATATTGGTCTTTGGCATCCAAAATGTGATAATTTCAATTGATATGCTATTCTGATGGACTTTGTGGTTGCTAAATTGATGGTAAAAGACTAGTGAAATATGTCATTTTTAGGTCACTCCACTTGTGTCTCGCATAGCAAGAAACAAAAATTCGTTGTCTCATACCAACGGCTAAAGCCTGATACATTATTGCTCTCCAAGTTAGGATGTGCACATGTACTGGATGAACAAAAACACTTAGTGACTTGGTTTGACATATTTTCATGTTCCCATCAAATGTAACAACACAAGTACCATTAGCATATCATCAAAGAATCCCCATGCAACACTTTTAGAACCCAAAAGATATAGAGATTATACATCATTTCCTCTAGAGATCATGCACAAAAAGGGATATAACACTTGATTTTGTTACAAATCGAGGATCAACGTGGCATATATTTTCTCTTTCTCATCAAACCCCTTAATGAGAATAAATTACAATATTAGAAGACAATTAGTAGTCATCTCTTTGTGAAAAATTAATTGAATGATCATGAATGTCATTGCTTTTTCTGAAAATGTTGTGATTAAACTCTAAAACCTTTACTTAAATGCACTTTTCAAAGGAAATACCTTGATGTATAAAGCCCTTTGCTCATTTTATGTTTCCAAAGGGGGAAGATATGTGCATTCTAGGAATTATGTGCTAAAAGAAGAC
Organism: Tetrastigma voinierianum; assembly: GCA_016808115.1. Taxonomy (NCBI): domain Eukaryota; kingdom Viridiplantae; phylum Streptophyta; class Magnoliopsida; order Vitales; family Vitaceae; genus Tetrastigma; species Tetrastigma voinierianum. The sequence continues at coordinate 55,805 of JAEQBH010007817.1, read as the reverse complement.
AGATATTATCAAGGGGGACAAAGATATGCATCTGCTAAAAGAGAATGCCAGCATTTAAATCATTCAATACGTCATACTTTATGTGTTGAATGAAAAATTGCATATGTTTGAATAGATGCAAATTTTTTATTATGCAATTATTTTAGATTATTGGTTTTGAGGGAGATTTACTCCTCTAGATAACCAAGGTTTGTTATCATAAAAAATGGGAGATTGTTAGCCAAGGTATCTACAGTTGAGGTTTGATGATAACAAACTAAGGCTATGGTTACTAATGGTTAAAATCGAGTTGAGTGATAGGCTGAAGTTGATCAAATATCAAATGAAGCTATTACAAGTTAAATATGACAATGATGTAGTTGATCAAGCTCTTGGAAGTGAAGTTCCTCAAAATCAAGAACCAGATGTGAAAGTAACCAAGACTCACGAAGTTCGAAGCATCAAATGAAGAATTTGTTAGCTTAGGAATCCTTGTAAGGTGAATGCATTGGTGCACTTTAGGATATCATCATTTATCATTCATCACTCACAAACTCGGTTTTCAAATTCATAAATTGCATATATTTTGAAAACATGAGTTTAAACATAAAACTTTAGACTTAATAATCCTAAAATGTACTTCAAAGAAACATCTAAGGTTTAAAAGTATTTGAAATAAAAAACACATGAATTTGAACATTTAAGGAGCCGGCCGGATGAGCTAGTCAACCAATTAGTCATTGGTTGGTATACCTGAGATGAGCTGAGTGAGGCCGGTTGGTGTCGATAAAGTGAAGCGATCGATCGGTTATGAATTGAAAGGGTGTGAATTGGCCAGTTGAATCTGATAACTCATCTAAAATTTTGAAGAGGAAACGGTAGACCGATTGTGTTAAATGGTTGATCGATTGAGTGCAACGGTCATATTTCAACGGCAAGAAAATAGTGACATGTAGTGCACATGACGATATGGTCGATCGGTTGTGTGAAATGGTTGATCGGTTGGGCGAAATGGACAACCGATTGTACAACGGTAAAATTCCAATGACTATAAAATGATAACATTTTGTGACGCCCCATAACCCGAGGGTCCCATTGACTACCCGTCAACCGCGGGGAATTCTGTGGATTTGAACTGACTGATATCTGCTTGTTGTGTCCCATTTATCAAGATCCATATTTTCCACAAAAAAATCAGGCGAGTCTCGCTGGTTCGGGGGCTCTGCCCAACGCTGGCTTGTATAATAATATGTCATGCGCTAATTCGAGGTCTCAGCGAAGTATTAATGACCACACATGGTTCATCTGTCCATATCCCTAATATACAACTATATCTCATAGTCCATAAGAGTTTATTACAATACTCTTATATAGAACATATATTAAAACTAGCTTGTTCTAATATAGTTTACAAAAATATTTATCAAAGCCACATCCTGGCTTCCTTCAAATCACGGTCTCGAGTGAGCGTCGTCTCCTTACGCTCCACATTGCACGAAGGGTCTGACGAGGTGAAGCGTGCGGGTAGAGAATACTCGCATGGGGCTACCACGACTGAGTGCACGTGCGATGACACGCGCGCATTCAGTAAAAACGTAATGAATTCTCTTCCGAATAATACCACGTGTGCATTGGATGAGGAATGTGACTCACCTATCCCGTTCACAGAGTCATGTGACTCACGATTGGAGTACCCGCAGTAGGGTGATCAGGAATCAACAAGATTTATATCTAAGTTCCTCCCCTACTGCGATGGTCAAACTCTTTGCGATATGCGATCTAGAGATTAGAACACGGGGATGGGTTTTCTTCGTCTGAATGATTTGAGTGGGAAATCAAAATTGGTGAATTAAATTTGGATTTTAAGGCTTGGTAAAGCAGGGAGTTGATGGTTTGGAAGCGGGGGTAAATAAAATAAAATGTAAAATAGAACTCCTTGACGATTGGGCCCGCGGAGTTTAAGATCCTAGGCTAAGCGAGAGGTCCTGGGTTGAATTTCGCGTTAGAGAAGATGACATATAGTCATCACCGAGCCCAGGATCTTCATTTGGCATTAAAACCTAATACTAATAATTTCGCTTGTTGAAAGCATTTATTTAACATTTATGGTTCCTGGTGAAAATGTGTTTTTGACTCATCTGATGATTCGTAAAGGGTAACTAATGAATCTCGTGGATCTAATAATAGCATCCTTGAATACTAAAGATATGATATTGATCAAAAGTGGATGCCTGTCGGTGAAACCACAACATAACCTACCTCGATTGGCTCGTGAAGCGACTAATGGATATTAGCAGTATCTAAAGCTAAGAATGCGCTAAACCACTAAGCTTGCCAAGTATTGGCCCGAAAACACGTAAGAGCTTTAAACCTAGGAAATGAAAATTTGGGAACCAAAATGACAAACTTCTTTGCATGAAAGCAGTGGAACCACCGGCCCGGCCAAAGATCTCACTGACGGCCTTTTTACTTCAAGAAGGAAGTGGTTTTAGCGCTCATCCTCAGTTGTCATCCTTGGAGGTGTTTAGCAACGAAAGGGAGAAAATGAGATAAAGAGAAAACTAGAAGATGCGTATGTACTGAAAAGAAAGTTAGGGTTACAAACTTATAAGGTGAAGCATATAGCGGCCCCAGTGTATTGAAAATACAAAGAAAGCTAACATTTTGAAAAAGCGCTATCTGAGGACAAGTAGTAATACACCAAAATGAAGTTAGTTGGCATTAGTACAAAAAAAAGATGTAAAGCGAATGAAATTTCGCTTATACAACAATTTTCGCTATGTATGAAAATTTCGCTAGACTCTTGAAAATTTATTTCGATAAAGTGAGACTAACAGAAATGGAAGACTTTCTCATATGGCATGAATTGTGTATTCGCAGAAATTCGCTAACAGCGAATTCACAGATGTGAAATTCTCATTATATCATGGGTGTTTATTCAGCTGCGAAATTCCTGAAGATAGCAGTGAAATTCCAGTATCAACGAGTGAATTTTCGCTAACTGGCGAAAAATCCGAGGTTTCCTCTGCGACTCTTTGTTCCTATTCTTACTCTTGAATTTAACTATAACTAGTTTTTTCTTATTTTCTTCTCTTCTTTCCTTCTAGTCTCACGATCTATGATGTTGAGTTTGACTCGAATTCTTCGTGCTTTGATCTACTCAACAATGTTGGCATGATTAGCTCGCAAAAATTGCAAAAATTGCCACAAAATGCGATCAGTAGAATAGTAGGGACCTTAATATGTAAATTGGGTTAATTATAACAATTAGTACACAAAAAGCGCTTAAAACCTATTAAAAATAGGGTTCAAATAGCACTTTTGGGCACTAATCACACCCTGACCTACACATTTGCTGATCCTTAGCAATGAAAGAAAGAAAGAAGAGAGAACATACGAGAATGATAACAAAATAGTATGCACAAAAATGGTATTTCAAAAGGTTGTGAAGAGTAATGCGACCACTAGTAGAATCATCATGCAGAGTGTCCAATAACTATCATGAAGAATGAATACCATACGAAATTAATTATCAAAAGTCTCCATCTACGGTGAATCAACGAGAAACTTCCCACCGTCTAAGTGTTTATTTGATCGGCTCTCAACAATAAACGCGTCAAAGCGCACTCTCCCCAAACCTAGATACACCACGACCTAGAATGTATAACCTAAATGCGATCGGGACCCACCTCTTATTCCACAATTCCTTTTGCGTTGTAGGGTGCAATCTTGAATCGACCTCACTCCAAAAGTCCATGTAACGGGATCTCACAGGTGACTCCCAACCAATTAAGGTTTAGGGCGCAAGTCATAAGGATCTTTCAACCTAAGCTCTTCGGGTTTCATGCGGTGCGAATGATTTCGAAGGCTCAGGCCCCTTTCTGACTTTGCTTCGCTCCACCCATCCGCTATGTAGCGAACACTAAGTCGGTGACTCCCGACCAATGAAGGTTTGGAGACACTTAGGGCTTTAAAGGCTTTTCGCCGTATACCCCTCGGACCGTGCTGGGTTTTCAAGTAGCTGTTAAGAATTTTTATTCTTTTTCTTTTCTTTTTCTTTTTCTTTTCATTTCTTTTTCTTTTTCGTTTTCTTCTTTTTCTTTTTCCCACAGGGTCCTTAACTATTAAGGTGGTCCAATGATGAAACTAGGGTAGGTTATAAAATAAAGGAGGTGCACAGTTTCGATCTATCAATGAAATCTAATGTGCTTTGTGTGTAGTTAGCTAAGGAATTGGAAGAAAATTCGAAATCAATAAATTCAACTAATCATTCACTATTAAGCATGGAACCAATCTAACATCCAATAGAATTGGACACGACTTCAATTTTCAAACCACAGGGTTAGCCAAAACCACAAAAATTTTGATTACAAAACGGGTCGGATTTTGAAAAAGAGTACAAGTTGTTTAGTATAACGACTTTATAGAAAGGGAACCCAGACCACTAAACATCAAATGAGCTTGAACAAAATGATAACGAAAACATAAATACACAAAATCCACTTCCTTTACTAACTCTCCCAGAGCCCCGAGCATCTCGTTGTAGAAATGGGGCTGAATGGAAAAGTCAGAGAAGTGTTATATGATGAGATGTGGTCATTTCTGGATAGGAAACCGCAAGCTTTCCATCGACACGCTTATTCACTCATTTGAACTTTCAAATAAACAAGTTAGGAGAAGAAAAGGAAAAAGTGACCAATTGGACCATTTTTAAAATTACACTTTCATAATAATCTCAAAAATGGCCATATTTAGGTTCTATATACTTTCAAACGGTGCCAGAGCGCTAAGCGGGTTCGGATAAAAAAAGTTATGGCGAAACAAAATTGGAGTCGACGTGGGGCATAGCGAAAAATTTTTTAAGTAACTAGCGAAAATTTTATTAAGCAAATTCATTAGCTAAGCGGTATTTAAGCTAAGTTTGCGAAAATCCCCAATAAGCGAAAATTTGTGATTTTTTTTTATAGAATTAAATAAAATAGTGCATTAAAATAAAAATAAAAATAATAAAATAATAAAAATAAAAGCTTAATTTATTTTTTTTTTCTTTATAAAAAAAAATTATATATATATATATATATATATATATATATATATATACTATATATATATATATATATATATATATATATATATATATATATATATATATATATATATATATATATATATATTAAAAAACTATTTTTTTCAAAATTTATATATATATATATATATATATATATATATATATATATATATATATATTTTTTTCTGAAAATAAAATAATATATAAAGAAAAACAAAAGTTTTTTTTTTTAAAAAATATATATATATATATATATATATATATATATATATATATATATATATATATATATATATATATATAATAAAAATAAAATAACATGAACAACGTGCATGTTTTGGCTTATGTGAGAAAAGCATTGATTTCGAGAATTTGGAATTTAAGCTGACAGCTGTTCTAAGTAAAATTTTCATTTTATTGTACCATGGGATTTTCGCTAAAGTGCGAAAATTTAAACTAGCTTAAGCGAAAATTCCATACTCTCAAACGAAATTTTGGCATTTCGCTAGAATTGCGAAATTTCGCTAGTCTTGAAAAATTCTGTTTTACCTTCTTTTAGATTTTCAAATCAGAGAACTCAAGAATTTCTTGTAGTTTACAAAATTAATCACGAAAAAGTGCGAGGAAAGAGTAAAAATTAATCTAAAAAACATAAAATTAACTTCAAGAAATTAAAGAAAATCTAAAAGAAAAATTAACAAAATCAAGATAAAATCGATAAAATAACATAAGACAGAAAAATTAAGCAAAGTGTGGGAGCTTAGAAATGCCTAGGTTCGGATGCTCCCGAATCCCGACGACCACGACAATGTCCACTGTACTTATGCGGTATGTCTGTTTGCCATCTTGTTTGAGGAGTAGTGGCAAAAATGCAGAGCAATGGCCACTAGCCTCTTGAATTTTTGCATGGCTGACAGTGGGTTGGACTTAGCTTTGGGAGCGGAGTGTTGCGAGGCTTGGATTTTACGCGGTGGGGCGGTATGGCCTGCTTTGGCGGTGGGCTATTTTGGGGTTGGGCAGTGGCACTAGGATTCAATTTCATGGGGATTGGTTGAAGGATAGGTTCTTGGGGCTCTTCCCCTGGTTCCTTCCCATTACTTTCCTCGCGACAAGGGTGTGGTTTCCCATGAATGACGTGCTTTTGATATCGGGGTTTCAATAGGTCTTTGCGACCTTTGCTCCTCCGCCATGGTGTCATAGGCCTCTTCCTCTTGACTCTCTCCTACGGATGATCAAGATGTTAGGCAAGCTTTGAAATGAATCTTGCGAGGTTGTCGAATTTACGCTCCATTTCACTTTTAAGAAGTCCATCAATTCTCTTGTTTACATTGTTTTCCATAGTGTCAATTTTTTGAGACTTAGAGTGAGCATTGATTTTCTTTTGCTCTTCCGCCAAAATCACCCACCGGTTTGGTAAGGTCTGATGCTTTGCTCAATAGGAAAAAATTAATTGTGGTGGTTGTGGTGGCTGAGAGTTGAGATATATTGGCTGGACACACACACCATGTAGGAGGTGCACTCATCCAATGGTCTGTAATCCCTCATGGATCTAGGTGGGTTTAGTTTCTCTCCCGGGGGGTTCGCTGATTTTGCCATGCGAGTTCCTATAGTCCCTCATTGTCCTTATATTCCCTAGGATTACTCTCATTTGTATTGCTCTTCATGTGGGGTTCCATTTCTCTCGATCAATTTTCCCACGAACTGGCCCTTGCCTTGGAATTTTGATCCGCTAAAAATGGATTCTGCAATGAAGCAGAGGCAGCATGATCACCTTAACTTTTTATTTTTATATATGAAATGAATAGAAAATGGCAGTAAAATATAAAAGAGATTCACCAGTACTTGTGATGAGGATCTGAGTATTTCACTGACTTCGTCCAAATGCACTTAGGCACCATCACAAACAACGGCGCCATTTGATTCGTGATTTTACAATAGGGTGATCGGAATCAACAAATTTATATCCTAAGTTCCTCCTCTTTAGCAGTAGTCAAAATTTCTGCTACTTGATATAAGCGATCTAGAGTTGGGCTGTAGGGATAGGTTTCTTCGTACAAATGATTTGAGTGAAATCAAAATTGGTGAATTAAATTTGGATTTTAAGGCTTGGTAAAACGAGAGTTGATGGTTGGAAGCGAATTTAAATAAAATAAAATGTAAAATAGAACTCCGCGAAACGTGGGCAGCGAGTTTAAGATCACAGAGCTAGCTGAGAGGGTCCCAGGTTAATTTCCTCGCGTTAGAAGATGACATATAATTAAATGCCACGACGGATCTTCGTTTGGCGAGTCAAAGCACAAGCGCACAATAATTTTCCTTTTGATGAAAGCATTTATTTAACATTTATGGTTCCTACGATTGAAAATCTGTTTTGACTCATCCTCTGATGATTCGTAAAGGTACTAATGAATCTGAGTGGATCTAATAATAGAAAAATCAGAACCACTAAAGGTACCAAGTATTGATCAAAAGTGGATGCACATACAGCCAAACCCTAACCCATAACCTCAGGTGGCTGCAAAAGCGACTAATGGATATTAGTGTATCTAAAGCTAAGAATACACTAAACCCTAAAAGCTTGCCAAGTATTGGCCAAAGAAAGCACATCAAAGAGCTTTAAACCTGAAATGGTAGGAACCAAATGACAAAACTGCATGGCTTAGTGGAACCACCCGACCTAAAGATCTCACCCCGACGCTTTTACTTGAAAGGAAATTGGTTTTGTAGCTCATCCTCAGTTGTCATCAGCAGAGGGTGTTTGGCAATAAGAAAGGGAAAATGAGATAAGAAAACCAGAAGATGTAATAATGCTTGAAAGAGAAAGTTAGAGTTTACAAGCTTATAAAGGTGGCTTATATAGCCAACCCCGAATGTGTGAAAATACAGAAAGCTAACATTTTGGCTAATACAAGGGACAAGTAAGTAATACACACCAAAATGAAGTGGTTGGCATTAATTCTGATGACAAAGCGAGCAATTTTAGCTATACCGCGACAATTTTCGCTAGATAAAGCGAAAATTTAAGCTAGGTAGCGTACACGAGAATAGCGAAATAGAGAATTTCTCATCTGGCTGCCATTATATTTGTATGAGAATTTCATTACTTTCATGAATTCACAAGAGATAAGCGAAATTGAAATTTATTCTCCTTCGATGATTTTAATAGCCCTAGCGAAAAATCGAGGTTCCTGACTCTTGTTCCATTGTGCTTGTTCTGGCACCTCTTCAATTTTCTTTCACCTTCGTTTTCTTCCTATTTTCTTCTCTTCTTTCCTTCTAGTCTACGATCTATGATGTTGAGTTTATTTCGAATTCTTAGTGTGGATCGGCCTGGCGATGTTGGCATGATTAGCTACTTAAAAGCGCAAGAATTTACCACAAAATGCGGTGAATTAAGAATAGTAGGGACACTAATAATAACAAATTTTTATTTAATTATAACAATTAGTACACAAAAGTGCCAAACCTATTAAAAATAGGGTTCAAAATAGCACTTTTTGGGCACTAATCAACTCCCTCATACATGTATATGCCGAGTGTGAAAACCAAACCATCATTATGTTCCATCAATGGCCATTTTTTCAAAACAAAATTTTTTGTTTAATGATCAAAATCATTGAGCGGTTCCCAAATATCAACTTACAATTTTTAATTTTCACGTGTGTTATGCATTTACTTAGGCCCTGATTTTCGGGATTTTTATCGCGGATCTGAAGCCTTTCCAACATTTTCACGGTCTTTCATCGGCGGGGTGATCATGTCTATCAGCAAAATCTGGTCTTTCACCCCAGGGGAGGATCCCGACTTGCTATGCCCCCTTTTTATATTTTCCATTTTTAAACAGTGAGACTCATTTTGGGCGTTGTCTCATGTTCAGGAAAGCACCCACCATCGAACACCCGAACACAATGTCGATCAACAATGTACCCACGACATACCATCAAACGCAAACACGATGTCGATCTCTACCATGCCTCACACCCATGTCATGTGATGTCCTAGTGCATATTAATGCAAATCTGCCATTGATCATTCATGCCATACTTTACATATGATGAGTGCTGCTATATGTGTGCCCACTCATGCATAATTACCCATGCATCATTTGGATATTTATATCGAAACATCTAATTCAAATATATCATGAAATTCATGTCATCATATCAATACACGCATGTTCAAACATCACAAGTCACTATACCATTAGCGACATCCAATCAACCTCTAAGTGAATTGTGACAAGACATGTCTAGCAATAATAAACCATGTAATGTGCTATCCATACAAGCACATCCACAAGCCAAACCATTAGAACACACAATTTGACTTCCACACAATTTCAACCAAGTATATCACTCAATTCAAGCAATGATATACTATAATCATATACCATTGTGGCAAAAATGCGGGCGCAATGTTAAAACTGACCTAAGTTGTGAGTCTCGAACGAACCATAAATTGGAGTTATAGGATGAGTTGGGTGATTCAAAGCCTAGTCAAGTTCTCGGATAGTACACAATGTCCTTGAAGAATACTAGTCGAATTCTCGCGCCTTGCAGTCAGTCGAGTTCAGCCAAAAAATAGGGCAGTTGTGGCAATCCCGAGAAAAACGGACCATAACTTGGAGGATTATAGGATCCGTTTGGTAATTCAAAACCTAACATCAATTTCTCAAATAGGGATACAGTACCTTGATTAATATAGTCTAAATTATCCCTTTTGCTAGCAGAAAATCAAGCTGGCGGACATCATATAGAGTCAAAAGCGTTTATTTCCTAACCCATTAATTTGCCAAAACTGGCCCCTTAAGTGAAAAGGGCGAAAACGGCCCCTTTAGGGCATTAAAAATCAGCAAACAATACTTAAAATGGAAAATAAACGAATTAGGAAAATCGCACCTCTCTTGGAGGCGTGAGCAATGCCCTAAGGAAGTCCCACGGACACTTTCTGAACCCGAAGCTTTCGACTTCACGAACCTCCCACACGAAACCTCGGCGAAACTTGGAATTTCCGGTGTCCACGCATAGCCCTCGCCGAGTACTCCGACTTTAGTTCTTGGTCATCAGAAATCGACTACTCGATCTCCGTAGATCGTAGAGAGAAGGTAGAGCTTCTCTCTCCTCTATCTCTCTTCTCTCCGTTTCTCCCCTCTCTCTATCCGTTTCTCCCCTCCCTCTATCCGTTTCTCCCTTTTTCTTCCCCTTCTCTTTCTTTTTGTTCTAACTTAATTTAAGTTAAGTTGGATAAGTGGCTCTCATGGTGCCACGTGTCAACGCGATCCTCACTCGAATTAGTTCCTACCCCGAAACAATTTATTTTCATTCTAGTTCAAGTTCAATTTATTTTAAATGAACTTAACTTGAGTTATTTCCTAGCTCCTGATATTCTCATGAAAATCTCATCTCCGGGGTCATTGAATAACCATCCACCCAAAGAAATCATGAAAATCCGACTATCTCGGAATTCGACAAAATCTTTCTAGGTAACTATATTTCGCGAGATGAATCTAACGGTGAAATCCGTTTAGTCATCCGAGATCTAGAGAATTTTCTAGGCTTCCTTGAACTATTTTGAAAATTTTATTTATTTTTCTATTTTTCAGAAAAATTAAATATTTCTGGACACATTCTATGCTGCTTGGCTAGTATAGGAACAGTCGACCGGTTGGCGGCTTATATGCTCACGGTTCCCCTCTAAACAACGAAACTTGTTGAATATCCTCTCGATCATCATCTCTCTTGATAAATCAATTCCTCAGTGAGATTTTGGTACATTCATTACATAAACATATTGTAGGAGTGCACCTTTGCATTGATAAAACTTGAGTTGTATTTGGAAATATCTTGAGAACTTAGAGAGAGTGCCTCATTATGCTTAAGTGGCTTCAAGTGTGTATAGCTTGAAGGAATTGTGAAGAGCATTGGAGCGAATGGGCTGAACTTCAAGTGTGTGTAGCTTGAAGGGTGTCCATTGGAGCGAATCGAGTGTATAAAAGCTGAGGATTGGAGCTTGGTGCCCAGTGTGTATATCTTGAAGGAGTGCCCACGTGGAGCCGTAATGCAAAGTGTAATGAAGCTCGGGATTAGAGCTTGGCTTGATGTGTATAGGCTGAAGAGTTACCCTCGAAGCCATAATCCAAGTGTTAAGAAAGAAGATCGAGTTGGAGCTTGCTACTAGTGTAACCCTCATCGATTGAAGGTAGAGGAGAAGTGGATGTAGGCAATGGTGTGCCGGACCACTATAAATCCGGGTTTTGCTTTCTCTATACTTATCCCTTTATTTTATCATTATTGCATTAAATTGAAGATTTATTGTTATTGTACAAAAGTCTTTACTTATCTTTGAACTTGGTGTGTATAGCTTGAAGAGATGCCATTAGACCAAAATCCAAGTGTATAAAAGCTCAGGATTGGAGCTTGGTACTTATTAAAGTGCTATAAGCTTGTGAGGTGCCATTGGAGCCATAATCCAAGTACAATGAAGCTCGAGATTGGAGCTTGAAACTTAAAGTGTGTATAGCTTGAAGAGGTGCCCATCGAACCGTAATCAGTGTAAGAAAAGCTTGAGTTGGAGCTTGCCACTATTGGAACCCTCACCGGTTGAAGGTAGAGGAGAAGTGGACGTAGGTAATGGTGTGCCGAACCACTTGCAAATCGGCTTTTGCTTTCTCTATCCTTATCTCTTTACTTTACTCGTTGTGCGTTAAATTGAAGATTTATTGTTATTGTCTGAAAAGTAGTTTTAAGAAAACCCGATTCACCCCTTAGCAACCTAAAGCTCTTGAACTTTCAGCATGTTTAGACTATACACTAACATATTTTAAGTAATTAATCAATACAACAAGGAACACTAATCAAACTAAGTCATCATGACTCCTAAATATAAAGCTGTTATGAAATGGGTTTCTAAATAATTGCTTGAGATGAAAAGTTTGAAAGAAAATGAAAAAGGGTAGAGGAGTAAAACAAATGGTCAAGATCAACAGAAAATTAAATATCTAGAGAGATAAGAGCTTATAGGTAATAAGCTAAAGGGGACTCCATTTAACCCCAAGATCATAGGATATAGAAGATATAGGATTAAGTCAGTCATAATTGATTATGGTGGGAGGGACTTATAGAGTTGCATTGGTTGTGATTTTGTTGATCATAAAAGCTTCATCGGAGTGTTTCTAAAACTAGTGGTGAACACGTGCTAATGCATGATGAGAAAATAAGAAAAAATATAATAAATAAATAAATGTATAATTTATATTTTGAAATTTATTCGAGTAGAAATAGTTATATTAAGATTCAATATAAAATCAAATTAAAATGGATTTGAGCAGTATATATAAATAGAATTATAAACATATCAAACTTAATATAATTATTTTTGATAAAATAAATACTATTTTTAATCCCTTCTTATGACATTTTCAACTTTGATTTCAACATGTTATTTATTTCTTTTGTACTAAATTTCTGGTTATTAATTTATTTTTAATTAATTACTTTATGTATGGGTTTAAATATATTAAATTCATAATCATAATATTTTAAATTTATTGTCACTTTCTTTGTATTTTCACATTGTTGCTACTATTAAAGTCATTTTGATATATATATATATATATATATATATATATATATATATATATATATATATATATATATATGTGAATACTAAAAAATTACAAATTTGGTGCAGAAAGAAAGAAATCAGATTTTAAGAAGGGCAAATGGTAATTTTGGTGTCCAAAGTACACAGATCTCGGATGACCATGAGGCTTGTAGTTGGCGTCGTCTCGCGAAAATCTAGCTCTGCGTCGGTGCGATGGGTAGGAGCCCGGTCAATTTGCGTTTTTCGAGGCAGCGGCGTAGTGCGGGGACACTTGGCACATTATGAGTGGCTCACGATTATTGCACGTGTCGATCTTGAGATAGTCAAACATGAGCTCAGTGGGGCCCATGGGTGACACATGGCATGATGTCATTAGGCTTCTCAAAGTGGTTGGATAAGTGGATAAGGAAATCCCCTCAACAAATTAGAAGGTGACAAGTGACAATGAGAGGGGACAAAAAGAGAAGACAAATTCATCTTCTCCATTTACGGTGTTGTTGTACGTGCGGTGGGGAGGGTTTTCTGATACAGAGAAAGCTGAAACACAGAATTCGGGGCGATCGGATGGTCGGTTTCCGTGAGGGAAAGAAACAAAGTTGCTCTGGCCAGGAGCTACGCGTGGATCTGGGTTTGGGAGTTTAAACTCAGGAAGGTGGAGTTCTCTCTTGTGTGTCTTTGGCTAAGGGTCATTTTAATGGATAGAGGGATTTGTTAAGGCACGGATGGCGTGGGTTCAGTTCAGATTTGGACGGTGGAAAATCCACTATAGTGGTTTTAGACGTTCACGGGCCCATTGTGTGGCTTGTGTGATGTTGCATTATTTCCATGAGTGAATAACATGCGATTGTGATTTTTATTAAGAGGCGATTCGAGATGAACTGCCGGATTGTCTGATGGCTTGTAATGAAGCGAGCCCCAATCTTATGTGTGCTATGAACAATAACATGTGTAAGTTTGTTAATATATGCATACTGAGTATATTAGCATGGATTGTATGGAATGTGAATTGAATGTTTGGGTATGTGGTAAGTAATGCGCTTAGGTGAGAATGCTTGAAATGGAGAAAATTCCTCTTGGGCATTGCTCACACTATCGAGAAATATGTTGCCCAGGGTACTAAAGGTGCACCAGAGGGATGGGACCGCATTTGAGGCAAATGTGAGGGCGAAGAAATGGTAGCGGCCTTATTTCCTTATTTTGTAAAAAATTAAAATGAAATACAGTTTGAATAAATTTGTAGGCAAGAAATTTGATTTTTGGAAAAGAGGGTAAAGTCGTAATTAGAGTAAAAAAATTTAAAATTTAATCTCTAGATCTCGGATGATGAAGCAGTTCAGATTTGGAATAGATCTTTATGAATCTAGCTAACATGTCAAATTTACCGTCGGTCGGGAACGGTCGAAATTTACACGTTTTTCGGCGTCGCGTTTAGGTCTTGAAGTAAATGACTCTTGATGTGACAAAAATCACATATAACATGTACTCATGTGTCATATGTTGCATGAGTAGAGAAATGATGAAAATGGGCTGGGAGATAGTCTGCGATATTGGCTAGGAAGAGGGACATAATGGTCATTATTTAAATTCTTAGAAGTTAGAAAAAGACAAAAAGCTACGGTGGTCATCTCTATACCAGCAAAAATTAGAACTAAAAACGTCTTGGGGAGAGGAGGTCGGAAGAAGTGAAGGTTTTAGAGAGAGAGAGAGCTAGAAATGTGCACGTGTATCGCGTCAGTCGGGTGTGCGTGCGTGATACTGATCATTCACCACTCTTGGTGAGTGTGGGTTGAAGGTTTGTGCTTTAGGATACGTCCAGTAGAAGATATAGTTCGGTTCGGGAAATGAAGAGGAGTGGGTGTGGTGACAGAAAGCAAAAAAGGGGGTCGTTCGCCCTAGGTGAGAATCTGGAGTTAAGGTATAGAGGCAGGACATATCTGAAATTTACGTGAATGTAAGAGGCTCGAAGTGCTTAGAAGAGTTATGTTAATCGAGATAAGCTTCACATTCGAGGTTATCGCGTGAACTTAGAGTTAAGTGATAGGAGTCGGGAGTGACTCGGGTGGATACACATTGCATTGGGTGTTGTTGAGCCGGCAAGGGCTCGGTATATGGATGTCGTTCGTGACATGGTAGTGTGATTAAATTGGACTATCAGTGATTGTGACCTTGAGAAGATCAGCGTTACACACAAAGCAAGGGTTGTGTAGGGTTACGTGTTGTATGGATTATATACATGTGTTAGAGGACATGCTACGAGCATGCGTCCTGGATCATAAGGGGGAGGAGCAATTACCCTTAGTGGAATTCTCCTACAACAATAGTTCCTCGAGTATACAGGGTATAAGCGCCGTGGCGTTGTATGGGAGGCCGTGAATCCATAGTTATGTTGGGCCAGAAGTTGGAGATGGCTCCATCAGCGGTCACGAACCGATAGACTTTCGCGAAGTGGGCTTTGATACGACAACGTCTTCTGCGGCTCAAGCCGTGAGCTATGCGGATATGCAAACGCCGACCACCCAGGATTCGAGTTGGGGATGGCGTTTACTACGGAAGGTAATGCCTGAGAGGTGGTCGAGTTCGGTAGCGTGGCTCTGCCAGGGATTCGTGGGCCTTCGAGATACTCAGGTGGATAGAGCGGCGTTCGCGTGCCCAGGTTGGCTTCTGCAGCCCGACGTATCGGTGTCACGGGTGTTCCGTCTCCATGCTCAGGAAGTATGCGAGATCGGCTATGTAGTGGATTGGGGACAGGATAGAGTTAACAACGATGGGACCTTTGAGGAGGGGCCCAAGTGTGCGTTGGATAAGTGATCGGGTTTTCTGCGGCCCTTGGTGTGAAATTTAGTGAGGGTGCTGGCACTATGGGTGGAGGGGTCCACGTGGGAGGCGCGATAATGATACGATGCCGGGCCACCATCCCTTCTTGTTTAGAGATGAAGGTGCGGCGAGTTAGTCGTTTAAAAAATTAAATGACGATTCGTGTGGCGAGTGCGCGTTCGTGTGCTGCGTGTGGTGAGTGATTGTCGAGAATTTGGACGAAATTCCTTTGGGAGGAGATGTAGGGCCAGAAATTTCCGATTTTTGGAAGAAGATCAAAGTTGCGATTTGATTGCAAATCAAAATTTATTATACAGATCTCGGATGAACCATGGTTCGGTTGGAATTATGCTGTAATCTAGGCAGCGTCAAATTTCGGTCGAATTAGAGACGGTCAAAATTCTACCCAATTTTTGGCGTCGTTTGGTGTCGTAAAGAAAGATATTTGATGTGAAAAATCATACTGCTTGTGTACTCATGTGCCGTATGTTGCGTAGTGAAATGATGAAAATGGATGGTAAGAGATAGTCACCAGAATGTGGCGGGAAAGAAGGGACGTAATGGTCAATTATTTAAGTGCTAAGTTAGAAAAAGACAAAAAGCTACAGTGTCTCTACCCTTAAAATGAGAACTAAAAGCGTGCTGGGGAGAGAGATCCAGAAAAATTTGAAACTGAAGGTTTTAGAGAGAGAGAGGGCTTCTCTCACAAAATGCAGACGATCAAGCGCCGAGATCGTCGAAGCGAAGGAAAGTTGTTCTGCGCGGGCTTCTGCGTGGGCGTCGGTTTTGGGAGTTTTAAACAAGCTCAAGTGAGGTAGGGTTTTATCCTCTTGGGTTTTACCTTTGTTTAAGTGTTATATAATGTTTACGGTTGGTATGAGGCCTTGAGCGGCCGTTTGATCGATCCCGGCTTAGGACGGGTGCACTAATTTTAAGAGCCATGGACGGCTAAATAACGATTTATAAAATTTCATTTGGAGTTGTTAATTATGAAATTGTGAAATAAATCTTTGTGTTAGTTTTGTATGAGGCCGGAATGGCCGTGAGAATTACAGTTCACAAAGTGAACCGATGATTGAGTAGTGCTAGAGAGCAGTGGCTTAGAGGTTTCAACATTCACGAGAATAGTGTTCCTGAAATGATTTTTGTGAAATAATAATATTTAGTTGAATAATTGAGTCGAATTATATTTCGTATATGATAATTAAGCGATGGTAATTTTAGTGTAATGGTGTGAGTCATTGTATGTTTACAATGTGATTTTAAATTATGTATGAATATATGCGTGCTATTATATATTTACATGTGTTATATAATTGAATTGGAATTACCAATATCATTAAAATTCCTAAAAAATTATATGCGTTAAATTTAGAGCAATGAGGAAATGCAGAGTGCGTAGATGTGATTATGAAAGAATGGTTTCGGAGGGTTGACTAAATAATAATAATTATCGGAGGGTAGTCCATATAAAATATCAATCGTAGGAGTCGGCACGATTGATATACGTCGGAGAGATGATCACTAAATATAACATCGAGTCGGTCCACTGCTTATATCGGAGGGGTAGTCCACGAATAAAAACAAATATCTTTGTTGAAAATAATGTTTACCATTACATGGCTTGGCGGAGTGTGAAGAATTCGGTGAGGACTCGGGGTATGAGTTGATCGGGGTGAAAGACATTCAAGAGTAGGATCATGCATTTGGCAGATATTGTGGTGTTTATACTGGAGCATTGCGTAGTAGCTTGGGTGGAGGAGTGGCAGTTGGGGTGATTAAACTCTTGACGTGCTTCATTACTGTCGAGGTATATTATTTCGGTACGAGGGGCGCCTGGTATTTCGGTCTGAATCGATTTAGAAGAAAGCCCGGGTTGTGGCTTTTGGTATTTTTACGATCTTATGACACGTATTAGAATTCTAGAATTTTATATATGTTTGTATAAGAGTATTTTCTAACTTTTGAAACTATTGTATATAGTTTGGGATATATTGGTTGGTGTGATACGGGCCGAGTGGCGGGTATTTACTCTCATTTAGACCACATGTGGTGCGTTGGATGTGTTGGGACAGGTTATGTACTAAGGGTAGAGCTCCGGTACCGGAGACTCTTGCCGTTTTCGATTAGAGATGTGAGGTCCACTTGGGCATCGCAGTATTTCCGTGGTTGTGGTGGTCGACGGACACCCCGATTTTGTGGGCGTCACAAAATTGCAAATCAAACAAATTGTAATTAAGTGCTTTTGTATAAAATATATATTTTTTGTGAGTATGGATGTATGGGCCCGGCGTGACCGTTTGCTCCGCGTACGGGGTCTCATGGCGAGGAGACACGTGTGGATTTCGCCAGGTTGACGGTGTTCGGCGGGGGCACCTGGAAGTTTGGGCGTCACGACGGTATCGGTAGATATAGCGATTCGCAGGGGCTGGTGGGTGTAGAGTTAGTATATGATATCCCAGAACGTGTACGGGATAGATCATGCATTATTGTGCATTTTGGCGAATTAAATGTGATGTGTGATTGAAATGTGTGTTGTATGTGTTGGGTGCTTTATATGCTTGGTGAGTAGCATAGGAGAAAATGTTGAACATTAAAGTCGAAAACAAAACACTAAGTTTGAGGTTCGAGGTTGGTTTGAGAATTTTTGGTAAAAATGGTCAGGTGAGACGAAAAAAAAGATTTTTACGGATAGTCATTCAGTTTTTGAATAAACGAGGTTATGTTTGTTGAATTGAAAATTATTCAGTTTTACCTGAAAAAAGGGTTGTAATTCAACTCTTAAAATTGTGAAGAATATAAATCGCTAAGATTTTTAGTAATTTGGAGGGTTAAGCTACTGCATATTAGGAGTAGCAGGGTTTTTTTTGGCTATAAGGGCTAAGAAGTGGCAAGAGAGCTACTGGAGGATTTTGAAAAAAAAAAAAAAAATTGGCAATGCGAGGCGAGGAAGTGGAAGGCTATTGCAATTTCGATATAGGTGCGACCTAGTTTTGAAGGGTAGTGACATGCGGGCGCCCGGCGGCGTAGGGACGAGGGGCGTGGCGGCGTGACTTGATTATTTTGGTCCCAGTCGCGACTGGGTGAGAGATCGTGACATGGTTAAGGCTAAGGCCCGGTTGGCCCAATTAGTGACATGAATTTCATGTCGTGACTTGGGCTGGATAGTTAGAGGTTGCGACTTAGCTTTGAGGTCGGTTTGGATTCGATCTTGAGGTGCTGACACCAGAGTTTTGGTGTTGCGACGAGGAATAGAGGCTGCGGCGGGGGCTATGCGGGGTCGTGACGGAGGATTGGCGTCGCGACATGGCTGAGGCTGCGACGGGCTTGCGACAGGGGTGGCATCGGGAGATAGTGTCCATAGGGGTCGTGACCTGGCTTGCTTTGGTTGGGCTGGAAGGAGGTCACTACGTGGGGACTGACATCGCGACTGGCTTGAGTCGATCGGGAGGTCGCGACACAGAGAAGTGTGACACAGTGCGGGGTTTGGCGGGAAAGCGAAGTGACCCGTTTGGGGCCAGCGACCTGGGTGACCTTCAGCGGGGGCCGTGACCTAGACTTGAGGTCGCGACGACCTAATTTGTTAGGCCATTTGGTGTCCGCGACTGGGCTTTGGGCCAAGCGGGGGGTGGGAAAGCAGCGATGGCGTCTTGGCGACCCGAGCGCATGCGCGCTAACTGAAAGACCTTTGCTCGCGCGACTGGGTTACGGGTGTGCTTAGCTGTGCACCACGGCTTGATTTTGTGACAGTGTACTATTTAAGGTCACTGTTTGGACCACTGTTCATGGATACTGTTCATGAACACTATTCATAGAGTTAAAAAAAAATATAAAAAAATTTCTTATGTATGATTTAATATATGTAATGTTTGTCTTGCATTAGTTATAAATGCATTGACATGGTATGTGAGAAAAAAAATTCGGTGTGTGAATAGTGTCTCGAGGCTGTGTTTACGCCTTAGAGACCTTGGTCGCGGGGTAACTTGTCATTTGATATATGTAGATGGCTAGTCGAGGGCGAGACGTGGGGTCGTCCCGCGAGGATCCTTGGTATACCCGTGTGCTGACCCGGCGGGCCTTTGCGAGGGTAGGAGATGCGTGGCTGCTATGGCACGAGGCTAGTGCGAGAGCGACCCGAGGGGGAGGAGTAGATGACATCTGGGCATCAGAGATATGCGTTACGGTACTAAGAGGAAGGAAGATCCATCTTCTTCAATAGGGAAAGAAACGAGAGGGCTTACATTTCGCAGGATATCGAAACGGGGCGGAAGGTTATCCGAGACAGCCCGAGGGCAGGGATGGGACGTTGGTCGAGGGCGGGGGCAAATGATGTATTTCTATATGACACCTGGAGCACTTTCGGCGAGATTGCCCACAGAGGGCGGGAATCCCGAAGTTATGGTACACCTCGGTCGATCATCATTGAGATGGAGTTAGGGTGCAGTTCTGGATGGGCGGATGGTGTGCTACCATTGCGACGGCCGGACATATGAGGAGGGATTGCCCGAGACGGGGATCCCAGGTTTTGGGACGGCGATCCAGTTAAGCGTGAGCTGGGACCGGGAAGGACACGGTTGTTCCATACTTTACAGTATGGGTTAGAGACGATATCGATTCTGGTGCCCGCGCTGACTAATTACTTCGCGGTGGTCATAGGGTGGGGCGGGAGCGTAGGTCGGGTCGACCATAGGATTCTGTTAGGGTTCGGGTCGGGATGGGCGGATGACGTGTTACCATTACTGCTTGACCCCCCCAGGCATATGAGGCGAGATTGTCTGGGAGCGAGGTCTCGTAGTGCAGTGGGCGAGCGATCGGATTAGTGGGATATGGGAATGCGTTTCTACCCTTGCACTTGTTGACTAGAGTAGTGTTTAGATTGGATTGCATCCATGTTCATTCATTAATACATCTTGTGTGGCTGATTTTGACTTAGGGTTGGGGCTAGAAGCCGAGTGTGGATGTTCTTTCCTAGGATGTAGGGTGAGAGTTGACCTGATAGGACGAGATTGTGAGTTAGAGATCTTCAGATTCTACTCATGGTGAACCCCAAGGGGGGAATCGCATCGAGTCGGGTGTGGGTGCACGGTGACATCACGTCGAGTGGTCGGTGTGGGTGCGCGGTATAGTCGTTCAGTAGCTCTTGGTGAGTGTGGGTGGTTGTCTTTTGGGACTACGTCGATGAAGGCTACGTAGTTCGAATAGGAAATTAGAGTAATTAATGTGTGTTGAGCGAAAGCGAAGGGTCGTTAATCCCTGGGTGAGAAGCACTGGAGTTACGATTGAAGGAGACCGCGGTGTATCCAGAGAGTCATGTGTGGAGTGTAAGAGACCGAGGAGCTATCCCGAATTTACGTGGGTGTAGAGACCGGGAAGATATCTAATTCATTGTGGGTGTAAGAGACCGGGGAGATATCCGGAATTTACGTGTGGTTAGCAGGGCAGGGAGCCTATCAGGAATTTACGTGGGTGTAGGGCCGGAGTGGAGATATCGAGGGAATTTACGTATTGGGTGTAAGTGACAAGAGATTGCATCAGAAATTTATGTGGGTATAAGAGGCCGAGAAATCAAAATTTTTATTGTGGGTGTAAGAGACCGGAGATATCAGAAATTTACGTGGGTGTAAGAGGCGTGGAGATATACGAAATTGTTTACGTGTGGATGTAAGGAGGCTCGCGGTGTGGCGAAAAGTTATGTTAGAAGAAAACATGCGAGTTAGGTTATCGCGTAAACTTAGAGTTAATTGATAGGAGTGAAGAAGGGATGACTCGAGATTTGGATGCCGTGGAAATTGCATTGGGTAGGTGGTAGAATGGGGCTCGGTATATGGATGTCCTCATGGCGTGGATTAGGTTAATGATCCAGTGGATTGTCGATGAGGTGTAAGCCTTAGGAAGTCAGCGTTTACGAGCGAGGTTGGCCATGGGATTCACGTATGCACGTGAATTGGATCATAGTATGTGTGTGGAATTGGGACGAAATTCTTTTAAAGGGGAGGGAGATGTGAAATACTGAGAAAATCGATTTTACGAAAAATGGCAAAATGGTAATTTCGATCAAAATCCCAAATTTTCTAGATCTCGGATGACAAAACGGACAATTAGTTGGAATGATACCATGAGAAATCGCTAATGTGAATTTCGTGAAATTCTAAGGCAGTACCGATTTCTACGTTTTCCGAAGCCCGGGCGTAGTGCGAGACAACGGCACATTATAAGTGGCTCACCGCGATTATTAGTAAGTGTCGGTGCGATTAGTCGAGCGTAGGCTCAGTGCGGGAACCCATGGGTTACGTGGCATGTGATGCCCGTTGGAGGAAAATCTACCGAAATGGTTGGATAAGTGGATAAAGGAAGTCCCTCGACCCGATTAGAAGGTGACAGAGTGGCAATGAGAGGAGACAAAAGAAAACTGACTTAGTATTTACTCCATTTTTATGGTGTTGTACGTGCTGTGTGGGGGGTTTTCCTATTCTAGAGAGAGAAGCTCAGCTTCTACAGAATTAGACGATCGGTGTCGGTTCCCTGGCAAGCGAATGAGATTCTTTTCGCAATGAAAGTGCAGCGTGGAGTACCGGTTTTTGGGATTCAGTATTTCGGAAGGTAGGGGTTTTCTCCTGCTTGTATTATTCTTTGACTAAGGGCCATTTTAATGGATGAGGATTTGTTAAGGCTGGATGGCGTGGTTTTGATTCAGATTTTGGCCAGATTGAAGAAATACGTAGAGTGGTTTGGAGCGGGAGTTCACGGGCGTCATGTGTGGCTTGTGTGATGTTCACGATTATTTTAAATGAGTGAATAACACATCTTGATTGTGATTTTGTGGGGCGATTCGAGATGAGCTGCTTGGGATTATGCGTTAACTAGTGAGCTAATCTTATGTTATTCTTTATAAATAAATAACACATGTAGGTTTATTAAATATATGCATCTTTTAGTATATATTAATGGATTGTTTTGGAATGTGAATTGAATGTTTGGTAGTAATCGTGCGTGAAACTGTGGCTTAGGTGGGGGAATGCTTTTAAGTAGGAAAATTCGCTGCGGGCGTTGCTCGCCTCGAAGGAATATATTTATTTTAGGTACTGAAGGTGCACTCGAGGATGGGACGCATTTGAGGCAAGTAGAGCGAGAAATGGCCAAAGCGGCCTTATTCTGTATTTGTAAATTACGGGCAAGAGACTAATTTTGGATAAATTTGTAATCAAAACAAATTGTAATTAAATTCTTTTTGTATAAAATATACATTTTTGTGAGTATGGATGTATGGGCCCGACGTGGCCATTTTACTCACGTACGGGTCTCATGGCGAGAGACACGTCAGATTCCAGCCAGTTAACGGTGGTCGACGAGAACGGTTAGAACTTCGCATTAATAATTTTTGAGAGAAAGAAATTAGAATAATTTTGTATTTATAAAATATTTAATGTGTAGCTTTAATATTAGAAACCCAACAAATGAATCATAGATTTAATTGATGAAAATCTATGATATTATTCAATTGCAAATTAGAGAATAATTTTGTATTTATAAAATGACTGATGTGTGCTTTTGTATTAAAGGCTAATAAATGAATCATGATTTAGTGGTGAAAATCTATGATATTATTCAGTACAAGCGAACTTATGAAGCATTTATATTTTGATACATAGATGTAATTGATAAAAATAAATTTCCTTATGTACTTCCTTATTGATTTTATCAATTCACATGCATAAAAATTTGCTTTTGTTTCCAAAAATATGTTTATTAAAAAAATATGCTTTGATCTTGCACAATTTAATACCTTAAATTAATAAATAAAATAATGAGTATATAAAAAGATAAATATTTTTTAATAATGATGTATTGGAATAACGACGGAGCCATTGTGAAAGCAAAAGAAACCATGGTCTCATCAAAGATCAAAACTAGTACTTGGGGTGATTCCATTTGATTTGAGAAATCTTTGGTGATCATGATGTTAAGATAGAAAAATGCCCAATGACTAGAATGTGTCTGATATCTTGGTTAAGCCACTTCCCTAAAGAAGTATGATTCACACATATACTTGCCTAATGTACAAGAGATACAAAGCCCGGGTGGCTTTAGATTAGTGTGAGAATGTTAGAGAAGTTCTCTAAAAGGCAATGTTATAACATGATCACATCTTAGGATACTATTAAAGGCATCTTCATTAGCGATATTCATAAGTTGGTGATTTGGTTCTTTAATAAGATTATTGAAATCATGAAATGTAACATAAGTGAAGAGGGAGATACATTGACGAAATCATAATAGCCAAGATTCTACCTGTCATGTGCAAATATGTTAGTGTCTAAATTGTCCTAGCCATAGAATCAAACGGAGTGGACGTTGTTGATCAGAACGTCTTAGCACATGTCATGCTTAACTGATTGAATCAGTGGTAGTCTTATAAGCGTGATCATGAGTTGATTAAGGTTGACATGGATGCTTTAAAAGTAGCCAAGTAGACTGGTATGAGACAATCATATGGATTATTTATTATATGTAGATGATTGTCCCATCATAACAATGGTGCATATATCCTTGAGGTGCTCAAGGATATCTTGGATGGTAATTCTGTAGTTTGACCTCGATCCATGTTGCCTCTTGGAGGTCGCTCTTTGGGTGATGGTCGGGTATAGCTTGAGGTTTTCGAAGGTAATTGAGTAACCAACAAAGGATTCGCCACTCCTAATAGAGGAAGAGTATACATGTGGCCTCTTTTCAGGATCATTACTCAGGGGAATCTCTTGCCATAGTGGAAATGCCTTGAAGAGTGTTTTCAAGTGCATAACTAAAGAGTCATGAGTCTGGGGACAAGATCTAATATCACTTGGGCTAGATGTGGCTTAGCCAGTCTAGTAGGAGCTACACATTGTCCATGCTCCAAACCGAGTGGGTTATAGATTGGTGAAAGGATTAATTGCCTAGTACTTGTCTATGGAAGGGTTAGCAGTCAGACCATTGGCTCTCGGTCGATTAAGAGTCGTGATGTGTTTACAGATCTTGCTCCATGATTTGCTTGATTCAATAGTTAAATCAAGTGGCTCGCGTAATTGAGGAAGCGTAATGGGTCACGCGCCCAGAAGAGTGTGGAATTTGATATAAAGCAGTTTGGATATGATCCGAATGGGGGAAATCAATCTAGAGAATGGAATGTCTTGGGATTAGTGTAATCAGAGCATTAAGAACCTTATAGACAAGGAGGCTTAAGATTTGTTCATAGGCTTAAGGGCCACCATGAGGAAGCAGTGCGCATAGGATGCATATAACTTATCATCTCTTAAAGAGATGAGCACTTTAAGACATTTCATGAGCTAGGTTTCTTATAAAGGACCTTTATGGGAAACCTAACAAGACCCGAAGCCATTTTGCTCACTCCTCGAAGAGTGTTCTTATGATAGAAAGAGTGTTCTTGAATCGCTCTCTTCTTCGGTAGACTCCGGGTTTAGGCAGTTCGCCGGATGCGGGGCCCAGGCAGCGGGAGAGCTTCATCGGAGGCCAGGTGCCTTAGGAGTTGTAGGAAACCACTCTTCATGTGGATACTGTAAGAGGGAAATCTAGGACTTGATTCGCTTCATCTATGCTGCCCCAACCATTGGATAGATTATAGAACCAACACAAGGTAAAATCTTGCAACCTCTTTGGTTTTGAGCTGGGATTATGTCAAGAAGAAGATTCTTATCGGGTTTTGTTTTCTAAATTTACAATTTTAGGCTATTTTGAAACCGTTACCACCTTCCAAAACCCAACAATCATAATCCATATTCTCAGATCTTGAGACTAAAGACAAACTCCCATAGCCCGAGAAGTCGTTCCCCGGAGGTGAGTGGTGCCCCAGCTAGAAGAAACATATCAAAAACGATAAGTTTTGAGTTACTTTGGTTGTGTTGAGTACCTTACCATGTATACTTGTAAGAATACAATCTGCATCATTCTAATGAGTATCTAGATATTTCAAATATGTTGTGCATACCATTTGTTTGATGAAATGTTTAGGTGAACTAAAGGCAAGTGTTTGATCAACAACCATTTCAAGATATTAATGATGGTAAGTGGAATCCATGGCAGGAAGTTGAGCTATCGAGCCGGTCGAGATTGTAGGGCTTAAAATTCAAGTTATAAGGAAGTGAAGAAGTTAGTAGAGAAAATAGTGCTAGTATAGTGTCATAGGACCAAGAGTAAAGCAACCTGACCTCCTCTGCACAATGACAAATCAAAGTTTGTAAACTTGGATTATGCCACAAGATACAATCGTTTTCTAAAGATAAAGTGGATAATGGACAAAGGCTTCTTCAACCCTTCTAATTACTTTAAGAACGATATCAACATAAAAGGTTGGAATACCTTCAGTAAGAACCCTAAGAGAGGTTGCACAGTGATTGTGTGGGAATTCTACTAGAATATGATTGAAAATGAAGGGTATAAGGTGTTCATAAGTGGAAAACAATTTCCATTTTATTGGCACACGATTAATGGGTTCTACTCCGGTTACCTACGATGTGGTTCCCCCTACGACAACTAGTAGCAGCACTTAGGTTATCAGCGCCATCATTAGGCTTTATCCCAACGAAGAGCTGCCGAGGGTCAGAAGAGAGATGTAAATGGCGGTTGAATTTTCAAACCCAAATGAAACCGTTTTGTAACCTTTATTACATTATCCAGATTTATACTTAAGACACGCTAAGTCCTACAAAAATGCGATGTGATATCTTGATCTTGTAGATCAAATTAGACTTGATATTGAAGCGAGTGGTGTCAATGGTACCTTTTCATTTTTCTTGATGATATTTGTTAAATTTCCTTGCAGTAATTTACACAACCCACAGCGAAAAAACTTATCACGTGAAGAAAAAGCGAGTATACTTAAGATGTATAGAGAGTCATGGTTAGGGAGTTTGATCAACCTATTTAGAGAGAGAGAAGTGCATAAGTGATAACACAGTGCATGCGTACATATTGTTTTAATATAAATTGCATCTTCATTAATTTAGATATTGTGCAGTTGATTGGTGGGCCTTTGATCAAATTGATAAGTCCATGACATAACATACTTGTAGAGAAATCGTGATGAGATCGTGATAAGATTCCTATCAGTAATACTTGATTTATTGAATATCAAAAATTATCCTAGTCATAGGATGCGAGGTGAACATTGTTATTAAAGTTCAGATGGCACATGTCATGCCATGATTGATATCTACGAGGTTTGATTGGTATCAGCTCGTGACACTCAAAGCATATGATACGATGGGTCTAGTACATATCATGCGACGATTGATCTAATAATTTGGGCTTATATGAAATCAAACTCATGCGTGTCCTCTCAAATAACTGTGTCTTCGGACATGAGCTTCAAGAGGGTAATCCGTGGGATTCATAGGGAATGAAGTCTCACTTGGGCCCGATCCGTGCTAGAAACTCTTTAGCATTATCTATGTATGGTAGGAAAGACCAAGCAACCTTCTAGATCTTTATCTGATATATAAGTCATTTCTTAACATGCATAAAAGCATTTATCTCTAAAATTTATATGCGTATATGCGCAAGTGCACGCATCGCCTCAAGTAATGTAGTGATAAATAAGTGTATTGTCCCACGAGGATTAGGATACTAATAACAAAAATTATAATAGTCCTAACTTTATTTGGATAACACTAAATGTGAAAGGAAATTGAAACAAACTAGACTAAAGAAATCCTAAACTAAAAAGTTTGTAACATACCAAAGAAAAATTAATTACAAAAACCCAGGGTTTGATTTCATCTAATAAATTCCTATTGCTATATATATATGGGGGGGGGGGGGGGGGGGGGGGGGGGGGGGTGGGGGGGGGGGGGGGGGGAGAGGGTGGGTGAGAGGGAGGGAGAGAGTAGAGAGAGAGAGAGGCGAGGGGGGGGGGGGGAGCCTGTTCCCAAGACCTCAAATCATATATTATTAGCGGATTTCATCTAAGCACTTGGTATTCTTTCTCAACAACAACAACCAATCATTAGAAAGGGTTCTAATGTGTCACCTCGACTGACACAACTTAGGATGAATTAAGCATTAGAAACCCCGATAAGCCACATGTAACCCACGAGGATATTTCTATTATATGGTGAAACATGACATTTTATTCCATGGTCTAACTGGTATTGGGCTTTCATAACCTCAATTTGGTCATAAATCATGTGTGGTGATCAATCATCCAACAAAGCATGATGAATTGAATAGAACATTCAATATACAAGTAATCCAAGCATCAAAAAGTACAAATCAAAGCTAAACACAATAGTTTATTGTTTAGACTACATCAAAACCCTAGAAAACTAAAGTAGCTCATGAAAGGGAGAAATACAACCACAGAGATAAATAAAATCAAGAAAAGAGGAGAAGAAATAAACTAGATTTGGATTGAAGCCCTTATTATTTTCCAATTTTCCTCTTCTTCTTCTTCTTCCTTTGAGATCTTAACCCAGAGAGAGCATTTTCCTTAGGGTGTTTCCACGAGGAACCTATCTTTGAAACCCCGAGACAGCTGAAGCCCCAATTTTGTTTTGTTAAAACCAAAACAAAGAGAGAGAAACATATGGCCTTCAATAATTTTTTGGGCCTCGACATCCACGTTGTAGCGTGGTAGATCTACGTTGCAACAAGGAGAAAATGAGGAGTAGATCTATGCTGCAGCATGGAGAAAATGAGGAGCTATGGGTTCTCTTTAAGCCATCCGCTCTAATTTAAACGAGGATCTGCTGTAGAAATATCACTGGATTGTTTAACATTACTTAGAATATTTGGCATCAAATTGAATTTTCGTAAATTAAATGCGAAACATGGAAAATTAGAAACCTGAAAATTTTACAAGACATAAGGACAAAAGTGTAATTTGTCAAAAGGGGGCATAAAATTTATAAGTTGTTAAGATTAGAGGTCAAAGTGGAAATAACTTAAGTTGTAGTGGAAACAGAGAGTGAAGGAGGACAAAAGGCAAATGAAAATTTAACTATAAAAAAGGGAGGAAGCAAAAAATAACTCATTTTTTGTCTCTCAGAACAAAGCTCATACGGGTTGAGAGAGGGAAAGAGGAGGAAAAGAGGAAAAAGAAGAAGAAGAGAGGAGGAAGAAGGAGTCAAGCGAGGCACAAAATTCTAAAGTTTTGTATGGATTCTAGTATGATTTTGTACAAAAGCTATTTGGGTATGGATTGCAGGGTTTTCTTTGGATATTAGTTTTGTTCCACTCTAGGGTTTTGTTAGAATACATCCCCCAACTCTAGATTGATAGGAGATTGGAGTTTGAAAATCCTAGTTGATATCAATTGGATATGGAATCCCCTTCATAATTGTATGGTTTGTAAAAGTTTGGTGAACTTTGGGCATGAATCATGGATTCTTTGGCTAATTAAAAGTGTTTGTGAAAGTTGTTGGGAGGATTCCATGTTGGTTTTATGAAGGATGGAATAGAAGAGAATTATGGAAGGTGAAGGAAAAGGGTGGTCACGCCATTTACGGGGCGGAATCGCTTAGCAATGCGTACAACGAGTCAGTACAGGGTACCAGCGATCTGAGAGGAAAATGGTACCCTTACCATCAGTAGTGCGTACCACTCTCCGAGTCGGTTTGAATGCAGGTGCAAACATAGTGTGCCGTACCAATAGTTTCTGACCCAGGTTTTTAGTGTTTTGTGCAGTGACAAGCTATAATTCGCATCTTAGGGAGTATTAGAGACTCTAGAAATGGTTAACGAGTTGGTTAAGATAGAAAGAGAAATGAAGTGAAAAATGTACGTATAAAGCCGGCGAATTAGATGTGGGTAAACTTCATGCCCTATAATAAGATAGGAAGTTTATGAATACATATAATTGTAGGAATGCCTTAGACCAGGTATTAAATGACATGGCACTCCTGGCAGTGCTGCGACGCCGTTGCATTGGCGAGGCAAGTTACGATCGGAAGTTCTTCGGCACTCACGCTGGCCGCTCACGACAACAACATTGCACGTGGGCGGTGCGTTCTGATCGGTGTTCGGCCTCTGCTGTGCTTGACACATCGGTAAGTAGCGCATGATACGCTTGGTCTTATTGTGTGTTAATGTCTTTTCGTTTATTACCATGGTAGTGCAGGTATTCCCCATAATAACTTTGAATGATAAATAAAGGTAAACAAGTAATGTATCATTATGATCTACTTAATACCCACAGGTGTTCTGGTAAGAATAAGTTACGCAACTCCTACATTGAGATACGAACAAACATAAAGGATTCTTATAAGTACAAGTATGAGTCATATGGGAGATCAGAATAAGAATAAATTACGTATAAGCATAAGTAATTGTATAAGTTCCTTATATGAATGTATTGAAAATTATTTATCTGTTATTGTTATATACTTTACTATAAATGTATATATGCATAATACATTATATTTTCCTTCAAGCGTAAGGCAGCACGGGTTTTTAATGTGTATTAGGTCACAGGAAGAGTGATGATGCTTTCGCGTGCTGTTGGGCGATAGCCTGTAGTAGGGAGTTCATTCTGCGTAGGTTACGGTACCCGGATCGGTAAATGCAAATGGGACTCGGGGTATATGTATGTGATCTTTGTAAATACCCTTCGCGGTGGTAGTTTTTTTGTATTTTTGTAAATGATATGTTAATCTGATTATAAGAGCTTGGAGCATCTACGTGTCACGTCATGAAAAGAGTCTCGATCAGTCTCGCGCCTCGGGCGTGACGGAATCAAAAAGAAAACCTTAAAATGTAAATTCGATTTAATTTCATGTGTTGGCAATAATCATGCAAATCCACACAAGTTTGACCTAGTCGATTCCATTATATTTCGTGGAATTAATTTTAGAATGTTCATAATCATGCCAAATAGTTGGAAATGCTTGATCTTTATATTTTCATGGATATGAATGGATATATCAAAACATGTTGATGCAATGATGAGACTAATCTAAAAGAAACCCTCGATTATTTATATTAAGGCTAACGTCTTCCACTAATATGGTGTACTTTTTGAGTTCTTGGATTTGGGGTTGTTAGGTGAAGCCAGGCTCTTCTCTATAAGAACGTATTCTATCTTGAAATGAGGGTTTCCTAGTGGGTTGGCCTTAGCTAGACTCGTTAGCTTGTTGGGAAAACCCAAGGTTAACGTTGGAGGGAGATGCAGTTGGGTTAGTGTACACGAGATGTACACACATCATGAGTTGATAACCCAATGACAGTGCATAAATAAACAATTGATAGCACTGGATTCAATAGTTGTATGGAAATGCAATTGGTATGGACAAGATACCTACCTATTCACCCAAGGTGGCTTGTTAAGAGTATTGAAGCCAGTCATTCTTGACAATGTTGGATATCGACCCACTAGAAGAACTTCCATATAGGTTCTCTCATATTAATAGCGAGGGCTATCGATTCGTAATAAAATAGTGTGAGCTATAATGCGTAATTATCAAGCCATAATAATCATGCATTTTAAAGTACAATCTAACATGATCTCTTTTACATCTAGATTATAAGAATCAAACCATGTCAACAATTGTGAACTCGCGATCAATAATGGATGTCAATATTTTCATCGGGCAAAAAGTGCTTTATTGGTACAAGGAATTTGAATGGATTACTCAAAAGGAAAGATTAGCCTATGTCATGTTGAAGGCCCTCCCTCGATCCCTAGCGTGATGCATACGAAACATTTGAGGGCATACCCGGAAGTGTAACAACTACGAAAATGCCATACTTGAGTTTTATAACGTGTTCGAGGTGTAAAATAAATTAAATTATTATTTTTTGAGTTTAAATGGCTAGAAATGAAAAAATGATAAAAACACGGAAATTTTTACAATATCGAATAAATTTGGTAAAAATGTCAAATGATGACTAAGGGTCATTGATACCGCCTTTTCTATATAATTTAAAAACCCCCTCAAATTAACATAGCTACAAAAGCCTTACAATTCTCTTATACCCATGTCGCTGGATAAGTTTGCTTGCTAAAACCATTTCTCTTAATGTTAGGATTAAAAATAAGGGTTCGAGTCTATGACAACTGTGAGTGCTACCAGGTCATCTAGAGTAGTAAAATCTGAATGTAAATTCAGGGTATCATTCCCACGAGAGATTGATAGCGAATTCTGCAATTCGACTACCCCTGACTCTTGGAATTTTATCTTATTTGGACTGGCTCCACTTAATGATGTTTTATCAAAGCAGGCAAAATTAAAAATCTATACTATTATGAAAGATATGTTCAAATTAAACTAAAACAAAAATTAATGACTAAAAATAAATTTGTATATAAAAGAATGGATTCAATCAGTTTATTAAGAGAAACGAAAACCATCAATGAAATACAATGGAACAGTCAATTCCGACACTAAATCTGTTGCTGTTATGTATGGATTTAGATTTTGTCCAAGATTTCCTATTATTGGAATTGGATTTCTAGTTTTAGATTTAATATCCTTTGCTTCTCTCGAGACGAATCAAACCCGGTACACAGCATTCACGATACCTTGCGAATCAGGTATTTTCTTTCTCAATACTTGCTGTTCGCGTTGTGTGAGAACTTTCTTTAGCCTCGGGATTCTCGCAATTTCTACTGTAATTGGTGGCTCGACCTCGGTCTATGGGTTTATCCCTTTCCATGATTAGATCTAAACTAACCGCAGGGATTGGAACTTACAGAGATTGAGGTGAACTCTACGATCATTTATATTTGTTAAATACACGTCAGAGCTTTGAATTCTATGAGCGAATGGGGAATTATCAAAATGAGCTCTGAAATTTCGGCCGGTTCGTCGATGGTAGTCGAACATACCCGAAAAAGAATGCTGAAACTCACCGGGAATCTTACGTCTGCAATCATTTCGGAGGGCGTCTGGATATCGGGCGAATCAGTTACTCAATTTGGTATTCGTGCTACCGTTGGGAACTTATCCATTCAAAGCGACCAGAGCTAAGTAAAAATCGAACCCGAATTAATTCTCCATAAATGCGAGGAAAAGGCGTAAATAAATGTAAATCAAATCAAAATGAAATTTGCGTTAGAATCTTGCATTGTGAATTAAGAAATAGAGTCACAGATCACGCCTTGTGCTTGTAATTGCAATAAAGCAAGGAAGAAATGAATTCAGAGAAATTTGTGAATTCAGAACCTAGAGCGAGTAATGCCTAGAAAAATAATAAGAAACCTTGAAATCGACTCTACTCGTCTCTCTACACGAGTTCGCAGAATTCAAAACCCCGAGAAAATAAAACTAAAAAATCTAAAAATAAAAATCTACTTTCTATATTATACTGCTAAGTTCCTCTTCTTTTCCCTTTTAAGATTAGTGAAGAAGGAAAACTACTTTACTATTCTAAAACTATCTATTTATACTATAAAAGGAATACGTGAATAAATGCTCAGGTGGAAATCAAAGAAGCGAATTTCGGCTACATTTACATGTCGCGACCTCAAGTTGATGTCGCGACCTCAAGTTGATGTCGCGACATGGAATTCTCTTGATGGCTCATGATCAGTCGCGACCTCTTCTTTTTATTGCAACCAGTTTGTCTTGCAAAAGCCTTGATTAGTGGTTGCGACATCGAAGTGATGTCGCGACATCTTTTGTTGATATTCGCCGGTGTTGATGTGCGGGCCTCAGGTCACGTATCGCGACATCATTGTAACTACTTATTCTTCCGAAGCACGTGACTCAGAGCGCCGGTTTTGGAGTTGCGACCACTTTCTTGCCCATTTGTAAGGCGACTAATGTTGTGACTTGATTTCTTGGTCGCGAATGCATTGGTGTTGCTCTTGTCTTCATAACTTTCAATTTTATGTCGTGACCTCATGGTGATGTGGCGACATCTTTTTGCTTTCCATTTTCTTGAGTTGCGACCCTGGTTTCACGTTGCAAGTGATTTCTTCTCTTTCAACTATTTGCACCGGTCCACGACATCAAAGTGATGTGGCGACCTCACCACTGCTCGACTCTTCTTAAGGTTGCGACTGAATGAGTGGTCGCGACATCGTTTTCTTGCCCGAGACGGTTCCTTTGTTTTCATATCGCGACACAGTATAGCATGTCGCGACATTGACCCTTTAATTAAAAACTAGTTGCGAAGCTGCACACTTGCGAAGACCTCTCTTGGCTTCATAAGGCCAGGATCCTTGTCGCGACCTCGAGGGTTATGTCGCGACATCATTTTATCTCCTTTTGGCGTGCGACATAAAGTGATCATGCTGACATGAATTTCTTCATTTGACTATTTCCTTTAGTCTCGACTATGTCTTCTTTGTCGCAACCTCCTTCTTTAGTCGCGACTTCCGCGATTTCAAGTTTTATATTTCTTCTTGACCCACGGGTATTTGATGTCGTGACTTGGAATGGTACGGCAAGTGAGCTAACTGTCGACTTAAATTTCCGATGGTGGCGCCAGTCTGGCTAGCATCTTGGTTTCTTCTTATTTATGCTAAAATATGAGTTTTTTTTGTATTTTTATATGAGAAATGAAATTTGAGTTAATTATCCACTTTTCTACAAACAAATCAACATTTATCTCAGAATAAACTCAAAAAAATGGACTAAAAACCTAATGAGTTTTTGGACTCATCAGTCATAAATGAGTAATGTAAGTGTCAAAGTATAAATGAAATGAAATGAAGTGGAAATGAAATTGAAATAAAGCTTTAAAGTGAGAAAAATGGGAATTTGTGTGCTTGAGCAAAGGCTTAATGCAAGATTTTGATTAAAGACCAAATATTGGTTTTTGAGAGGCATTTTGCACATTTAGCAAAAGAAGGGAGAGAAAGTCTTTAGGGCTTTTTAGTTGTGAGAGAGGGAGGAAAGATTATGGTCTTTGCTCCATGAAAAATTAAGGTGATCAGAGGAAGAAGGAGGAAGATTGGTGTTGAAGAATCAAAGAAATTTAAAGGTAGGGAATCAAACACTGGCGCTTTCCTTAATGTTGTGTTTGGGTTTAGAAATAACCCTAAGTTGGTATAAAAATGATGTTTATTGGTTTGTATTTAGGTTTTTGGGGGGTTTGCTCACAAGTTGTGCTATGGTTGTTTGGATTAGTGTTGAGGAATTTTTTGTATAAGGAAATATTGGAGTTTTAGGGAGATGCTGTCATTTCCAAACAGTGTTTTTGTTTTGGCTGCATCACTTTCGTCAAATTGAGTGATTCGAATTTTAGATGGCCCAAGTGCAGAGCAAAATCACGAAATATGTATCAAATTTAGACTCCATTGGGCCCGGAAGTCGTCAAAGTGAAGGGCTACATTTTTGGTCAAGATACAGGATTCGATTTGAAATCTGAGTTTGCAGTGTTTTGAATAGTTTTGATATTTGGGCCTTAAGACAGTTTCACTCATCAGAATTGAGTGATTCAAATTCATGGGTAAACTAGACTTTTGTGAGAACAAAATATCCTGAAATAACTGTAGCCAAATTTGAACCCCATTAGACCCGAAGGGAATTTGTCTAAGGGGCCTTGGTTTTAGGCGGAGTGGTTACGTGATTGAAAAATAGAATAGTCAGGATGTTTATGGCAGCCATACGGAGCCGGTGCTCTGGTGGATGATTCCAATTTATGAATAAAATAATAGATTTATAAGAGAAGACAATGGACTTGAAAGAAAGTTGGGTAAAATATGACTCATTTTGTTCCTAGAAATTTTTTACAAGTGAATGTAGTGGAGTGAAAACAGCCTGGCTTCAGAAACTAAATAAGCCCGGTGATGATTGTTAATTGTAATGGAATAAGGGTGACTAGAAGGAAAATGGGTGATCAGTGTTAAGAAGTTGGAATCAAGTGCAGCAAGCTTTTGGTTTGTTCTTGACTCTCTCTTATATTTCCATTTTCGGATTTTGTTCTCCATTCAATCTCTTCTTATTTCAAGTTTTAGATCATTCTGTGAAATGAATTTTCGATAAGGCGCATATTGAATTGTTTAATTAATTTGAGGCGATTAATTGTGAAATGATTTACATATGAAAAATGAATTATTTGTATATAGGCGTATATCTTATATTGTATTTTTAATAAGCAACAGATGATTTGAAACAGCGCAATAAGTGTTAACATAGTTAAATTGAGTTAGGAGATAGATTGGTACATCTGCATGCAAAATTGAGTGCTTAATCACTGCGAGCGAGCGTAATGATGTGTGCCACTCACGTCCTGTACTTTGGCCCCGGGCGGTGTCGTGAGTGTGCGGTGATTTTAATAACAGTCTAGGCATAGAAGGCGTCTTGTGTTTGCAAAGCAAAATCTGTTTTATCGACGCTGCGTTTCGCGGGTTGTCTTTATTGATGACCATCTTTGTGCATCGAAAGCACCAGGTTAAATTCATTTAAGAAAATTGATAAGGGAAATTTGTAAGTGCATGATTTGTATTTTGAATTATATATTTATATGAAAGTGCATATTTGGAATGATCGATAAAGCGTAAATGAATGCATATGAAGTGAATATATGTATTATCATTTGCATTGATCATTCGAAAAGATTAACATGGTTTTGAAAAATTGCATGATTTGACTTAAGCGAGAATGGATGAGGAGTCTTATATAGAACCACTAAAAGCGTGGAAATCTTGCGTTCAGCTTTATCATCGCGTAAGTGCAGAAGTGAACAAGTGCGAGCGTGGCCATGATGAATCAGAGTCATGATCCAAAGTCACACGGAGGATAAGTAAAATTTCCGTCAGCATCACATCGTGGAAATTATTCGACTCATTTTGGACAAACACTATTATGAAAATTGAACTTTACAGTTATGTTTTGTAAATAATTGGATAGTAAGCTTGACTAATAATCTTAGCATTGTATAAAAAGGTGATGGACAAAATATTGCATATAATGTCATATTGAATGAAAATGTGTATTTAGAACAAAATGATGTGCCCCCTTTAAGCTAACCTGATATATACGTATATATTTTCTTAAGGATAATAATCTTTTACAAATGAGTATTTGAAATGTGTTTTATTGAAAAAATGAATTGTATCAGGATTCATAAAAGAGAGGACCACGTCCCGTATCCGGTTAGTATTCCGGGTTGGGCCGGGTACTAGGGCGTGAGCTACTCACATTTAGTGGTATCAAAGCCAAGGTTTAGGCGATTCTATAAAATGATTTTTAAAATTGTTTGCCGACGCCATTGGTGTTTGCATTTTAAGGATGACGCAGCTACGTCTGCAGTCTTATCGGTTTTATTAGGTAAGCATGGATAGTACATCTCTGATAGGGTTAGAGGTGCCTCGATCGCCTAAATAGCTGGTGGCGGGTGTGGATGGTGTAGGCGTCCCATGTTGCATCGGAGATGCATGGTAAGTCGGCGGTAAGAGTGCGCATGGATATCCTCGACAAATAGCTCGAGAGCATTGAGAAGCGGCGCAACCCATTCTGATTGTTCCTGTAATGGTCGTATAGAGAGAATGGCAAAATCTTAGGCCCATAGATTTTCTTGAGAAGAAAGATGATGAGAGTCTTCCATGGCGGAAAGTGCGGCTTCGAAAAAGCGAGGAGAATCTTTGCGACAAATGCATTGCACCTTGGGAGGAGAATTTAGGTAAATGCGACCTCATTACTATAGGATGAGGCTTACCAATGGTGGGTTTCTCATACTAGAACCGCACAACCGAAAAGTGTCACATGGGAGTTTTTCCTGACAGAATTCAGGAAACATTATGTGGGTCATATTTACCTAAGCAATATGAGACGAGAGTTTCATAATTTGAAGCAAAGACAAATGAGTGTGACAGAATATCAGAGGGAATTCACCCCGATTGAGCAAGTATGCTCAAGAGATGTTAGTCACAGAGGAAGAGAAGTGATGAAAGTTTGAGGATGACCTTCAGTAGTTATGTCGAGCCATGTCCACTGGGGATTCAGCCATGAAGATTTTCTAAGATTGTGACATGTGCACTAAATGTTGAAAGAAATTGAAAGAAAAAAGCAAAGAGTATGATAGAAAAAGAAAGAGGCGGGGTAAAGCGGTCGGTCAACGAGTTTTATCAACACCCGAATAAATTTAGAGGGACCATAAGGTTAGTTAGCTCTGACTCGAGGACCGGCTCGGACTAAAGGTATGAAGACTATTCTATTGACACCATCAGTTGCTAGTGCACGAGGAGGTTCATTGAGAGGACCAGCTCCTCCTTATTGCACACATTGTGGGAAGAAATATAAAGGAGAGTGTTGGAGGTGGCTGGGTCTTTGCTGGATTTGTGGATCTAATGAGCACAAAGTAAAAAGATTATCTAGAGCAGTTCTTTCACAGCACCCAGTTGAAGTGCGTTTATTGATCTGAGAAAAGCAACGAGGAGACAGTAAAGTATTGCATCTGTAGTACTTGAGACAAGCGACACATACCATGGGCATACGGGATGCTGGAATTACTCCGGCCCGAGGTGTATCTGTAAAATCAATCGAAGATAAAGATGCCACGGATGTGTGATAGTTGGTAATTTCCATATCTTTGAGACTATTGGCACATGCATTGATAGATCTAGGATCAACTCATTCCTATGTTTACTTTTCGTTACGAGGTTTGGGTAGTTTAGAAGAGTGAAGCCGTATGATATCTTGGTGACAAATTCGTAAGGGCATAGTGTCATTGTGAATGAGTATTTCTGAGGAGATTCTCCCATTAGAATCACACAGTATGAGTTTTCGAGAAACATCGAGTTATCATTCGAGTGGAGTTGATGTGATATTAGGGATGGTGGCCGAGTTTGGCGTGATGTGTAAAATGTACGCCTATGTGCTTGTAGTCTTACTTAGCGTCGAAGTAATATAGTGTACCAATGAATGCGGATATCGATCCACGGGGGATATGAGTGTGTTGAATACAAAGATTGGAGCTTTTAAATATTATGCGAGATATGCGTATTAGGTAAAGAGTACTAGTGATGAATTTAAAGGCGAGACTGCGATTTGAACGAGGTTACTATGTAATGGATACTAGGGTATGTCTCCCCTTGCCACTTTGATGGATTATTTCTAAAGATGATATTATTCGGTTTATTTATGATTTATTAATGACGATGTGATCACTAACTACGAGATCTGCTCTCTCGAATTGTATTCTTTATCTTGCTAGTAGAGTTGAGTGTATCTCTGCCCCGACTCGATACTCAATGCTTAGTAATTCTAGCAGTACCCACCTTGGGATCGGAATAATATCTCTGTTCTCAGAATCAGCGAAGAATTTGCTCTCATATCCTAGGTATCCTCATCTCTCGAATCTCGGATCTCTAGTATGGTCCGCTAATGTTGGCCCGAACATCACCATGTAATTGATTCACGAGATGTAAGCGATTATAATGAATCATAAATCAATGAATAATATAAATTAATAACCTTTAATCCATTCAAACGTGACGAGGGTTCCGGCAATACCTAAGTATAGATCTAGAACATATTGATAAGAAAATACCAATATGTGATATATAAAACATGCGGTTGTATTATCAACGAAAAGAAAAAAATACAAATTACGGGCTCTTCTTCGAGATCGATGTCCTGCTGTTCTGGTTTTCCGTGCCCTAGTTCATACGTTCCTTGATCTCCGATCCCCCTCGAATTCTCCTCCCATTTGCTTTTAATGATTGAGAGGAATAAGCTCGAGGCGCGTCGCGACGTATGACGTTGGAGCGTCAGCGGCGGTGCGCTGTTGACTTCTTTATATGTTGATCGCGTCGCGTTCTGTCATCTTTATGCAACGCCTTCCTACGCAAAATCTTTCCAAAAAGCGCCCTTTTCGCATGAAACAACCAATCACCGAAATTCATATATTGGGTTAAAAACTACGTATTTAAATATAAAATAGCGAAAAGCGTAAGGCAAACTGTAATTATAACTGTGAGTGTTTTAGGCACTCATCACACCCCCGAACTTAGCTCTTGCTTGTCCCAAACAGAAGCCCGGCTAAACGAACACACTCTATGTACTATAATTAACACACAAAAGATAGTCGCTACTTGTGCGATAGATAGAGGATCAATTGGTAGGTCGCACCTCTGTCGTTATTTGAAGTTCACGAGTTTGCAAAGGTGTTCGAATTTCGAAAATAACTAGGTTGAACTGCATTGAAGAGTCGACTAGTGCACTGGCCTCTACGATATATTGATAGCCTTTCCCCGATGACCCTATGTGCATTATAAATAAATGACCTCTAGTGTACACTTAGTTCAGACGCCCCCCCGGACTTGAGTTAAGCTGCAGTGGGAAAATCTAAGCTACAAAGAAAGGACGAGCAGGACCGTTTGCGTCTCTAATATATTTACTCACTACATAGAACAAAACTAGTGCCCGTAAGTTTATGTTAAGTGTCATTATAGCGGCGAGAGTTAGTTTAAGTGACTCGCTGATTGGTTGAGAGACACTTAGGGCATTCGAGTTCACCTCGAGCATTAGCTAGAACACTCAGCTGAACCTAAGGATTTTTAGGTACTTGGAAACTTCCATCTTACGTCCTATAGCAGGCTGGTCTGAGTCAGCTGACTCCCGGTCGAGTTAATTTCCAGGGCATTGGGCTTTGAAAGGCCCCTCGGATTTGTGCCGGGATTAGGAGCCAGAGTCCACTTATTCTATCTCTATCTAAATATATTTTCTTCACCCTTTTTTTTTTTTTTCCTTTTTTTTTTCAATTGGGGCTCGAAGGCAATCCTCTTTTATTCACGGTGTCCCATCTCTTTAGTGTTTAGAGACTCCAGGGTT
This sequence comes from Tetrastigma voinierianum, assembly GCA_016808115.1. Taxonomy (NCBI): domain Eukaryota; kingdom Viridiplantae; phylum Streptophyta; class Magnoliopsida; order Vitales; family Vitaceae; genus Tetrastigma; species Tetrastigma voinierianum. Next base: position 15,632 of record JAEQBH010007817.1, on the reverse strand, counting down.
TGTTGAACCTTGACTGTCGGGAAGGGCTCGGTACCTAAAGGCACCTGCGAGATCGTCGTATTAGTGTGGTAGGCTCCTTAGTTTTATGTTTATGAGTGCTGTAGTTTAAGTTTTATTTATGCATGTTAGTTTACATTTTTGTTTAGTTTCATTTACGATTGCTCATCTTAGATATTGAGTTTTGTGTTTAGTCATGTTTGTGTTTTAGGTATGTCATATACATGTGTAGTGAATTAGCTAGTGTTTAGGGAGCCGGTGTATGTGATGCCGTGCTTTGGAGTAAGGGATCAATTTTTGTTTTCTTGAATCCCTTTTTGTCATGGAAGAAAGGTTTCAGTGGTTGTTTGAATGTTCGAATTAGGTTGAATAGGAGGGAACGCCAGTGAATCGCACCAAGACATCGATCTCGACTACTATTTTTCTTCGTGTAAATGGGACTCTCTGGATTTTTTTCTTCGTGCTCGACATGAGTGGATCCTCCCCAGTACTTTCGATCGCGTGCCACGAATTATACGGCTGAAATGATTAGATTACGGACGGCACGACAAACCAACATAACTTCCAAGCAAATAATCACTAAAAATTGGGAGCATAAAAAGGAAAATTGCATGAAAAGAAACTTGGGTTGTCTCCCAAGAAGCGCTATGTTTAATGTCGTTAGCTCGACGGCCCTGAATCTCAATGTGCTCGGGAACCCGAGCTCGTAGTTTCGCTTACTGAATTTCGTTTGGTGCGGTCAAAGGAATGATCTGCTTATCTACTTGGAACTCACCCCCAAAATACGGCTTCAATCGTTGGGTGGTAACTGTTAATGTTCCTTTTTCAGGATGTGTAATCTCTGTCCCACCATGTGAAAAGACCCAGCAGTCGCTGTGAAGGCCGGACCATCTAGACTTCGAATTTTCCGGAAGAGTTTTAGACGGTAGTTAAGCAGAGAACTTGTTGTCCCGCCTCGAGATTCCTTCACAGTATTGTGTTTATCGGTACCGGGCTTTTGTCTTTTCCTTGTAAATAAGGCATTTTCATGAAGCCGTTCTGGTCGTCTGAACCGCGAGGTGTAGCGATCGCTTCTCAGACGATTATGCGGCCGTCATTCAAGCTAGCAGGGATTGCCCGATGGGATCGATGCTCACAATTCCACTAGAAGATGGCATGCTTTGCCGTAAACAATTCTAAAGGGTGACATACCGAGGTGTTTAAATGTTGTTCGGTATACTTGAGTGCATCTTCCAATCTTTTAGACCAATCCTTGCTTGGGCTGAAGTGCTTGTCTTCTCGAATGGACTTAATTTCTCGATTTGATACCTCTACTTGCCATTTAAGTGTAGGGGTGATACGCGAGATATGCGATCGGCGTACCCATTTACTTTCAGAACGCGTAATCCCACCTTATTGCGAGAAATGAGTACCATTATACAGTGATCGGTGCTCGAGAGGTTCCCGTCATTGATATGTGGGCTGCGAAGAGAAATTGAGCCCGCAAACCTTTGGCATCGTTGGTATTGGGTGGGTGGCTGCAGCCGCCGAGACATAGTCTTGCCCGACCAAAATGTACGGGTTATTTATAAGATTGGGGAAATGGTCCCATGAGAATCCATCCCCGTAGGTGCCAGAACAACTCTACTTCGAGAATGGGGTGCATGGGCGGTTCGATCCTTTCTAGAAATACTTCCCCCGATCGTTGACATTTCCCAATCACATGGATCTGAAATGATGAGCATCTTTGAATAAAGTCGACGATAAACTGATTGAAGAAGTACCTTAGGCTGGCGTTCTGCGGCGAAATGTCCACCACATGGTAGTGCGGTGGTTCAATATCTTTTGTTCATTTCATCTTCGGGCACACATCTCGGATCACTGATCGTATGATGTCTGCAAGTGGCTCCTCCCAATAGTAATGTTTCAAATGAAAAACCGTTTTTACGTTGATAGTTAAATTAGGAGGAACTACGAGCCATCAAATAATTCACATAAAATCTGCAAACCATGGGCGCCCTCTTGTCTTCAATAGCTAGGATTAGCTCATGCGGGAAGAGTCATCATTCACTATGAATATCATCCTTGCCTTCAGTCGTGAAGATAATGCCGTTGGGTTCTCGGTGCCTTTCTTGTCTTTAATCTCAACATTCGAGAATTCTTGCGGCCCGATAAACCCACGGATTAATCGGGGTTTGGCATCTTTTTAGTCATCGAGTATTTGTGGCGGAATGATCGGTGTGAGCGACGACCTTGGTACCAGTAAATAAGGTGCGGGTACATCCAAACGCAAAGATAATAGCCAAAAGTTCTTTCTGTAGTGGCATAATTTAGCGAGAGCATCATTGAGGTTCGGCTTGCGCGTAAATTACACCGGAAAAATTTTCTCCGTTTAACGCGACACCACTAATACGCGAAAATCGCTTGCGTCTCGCACATAAGTTCAAATGGAAAGAACCAATGCGGGGCCCACGACAATGAAGCGATACCAACTTATCTTTCAACAGCGAAAATGCATGCCAGTCAAAACTCAAATGGGATCCCTTGGACGGAGATTGAAGCGCGGTTTTGCATTCTAGAAAGAAGTCTTTGATGAAGCTGCATAGAATCCCAGCGTGGCAAACTCGATCCTTTGCGATGAGGGGTGGAGGTAATTTTTCAATTCTTGATCTTTGCTCGTCACCTCTGTTCTCTTGGCAAAATCCGATGGCTAAGTACAATACCCTTGTACCATAAATGGCACTTCTCCCGGTGAGTACTAAGTTGGTCTCCTACATCTTATGAGGCGATCTCAAAATTTTCAGGACAGGTTGTCAAATGAATTACCAATCGCAGAAAAATCATCCATAGAAGATTTTGATTGTCTTACCAGCAGTAATAGGGTGGCCATCATACATCGTTGAAAGGTGCCGGCGCATTGCACAGTCGAAGGGCATCGCTGAATGCGAATGCCATAGGGACATGTGAAGGTCGTCTTCTCGATCTTCGAAGGGGCTATAGCGATTTGGTTATTACCGAATATCCATCAGCAAATAATATTCATGGCCAGGCTAATTGATCTATCGATCTAGAGCGGCAATGGGAAATGATCTTTAATTGGCTTTGTTCAGTTTAAATTAATCAATGATCTCCATACCCGATGGCATTCGAGAGGCGATATGTTATTCTGGGTTCTTATAAGCGAGTTAATTCGCCCTTCTTAGGTACTACTTGAAGCTGGACTTACCACGTACACTATCTGAAATAGGATAATTACCAATGTCCATGTATTTCAATACTTCCTTTCATACCACCTCTTTCATCGTTGGATTCAGCACTCTCTGCTTGGCACCTTGAAGGTTTATGCCCATCTTCGTACAAATCTGATGCATGCACATGGAAGGCGAATCCACCCAAATCGGCTAGAGACCACCCAGCATTTTTATGATGCTCTAAGGACCCTCGATAACTTCTATCCTCTAGTTGATTGAGGATCTTTGAGATGATCCTTTGACAGGTAGATGCTATCCCAGATATGCATACTTCAAATGGCTAGGCGAGAGGTTTTTGCTCCATCTTGGGTGGTTGTTCAGCAGATGAATGTGGCGTTTAGCTCCTTCACTAAAGATTGATATTTCCTCCTATTGATTAGAAAGAATCCAACCATTTATATATTCCTGCCTCTTAATCTATATTCTGGATCATTACATCTTAGGCTAGTCTCCAAGGATCGGTGAGATCACTTTGGCTGCGACCTATAGCCTCCTACTATCTTGCCATGAAAGTATCACTCCTCTACTTGGGATGTCTCACGGCGAGCACGTTGAAGCGAGCTTGTCTTCACTTAGCAGCTCTGATTTAGTTCTCCCCCTCACAGCGTCAATCATTGCCACTGCCGATTCTGGCTTGATGCCTTAAAATTATGGGTATTTCTTTGTCTTCTTCCATATCTAAGACAATGAAATCTGCTGGGAAGATAAACTTGTCAACCTTTACTAAGACATCTTCTATTACCCCTCTCGGATGCTTTAAGGATCTGTCGGCAAGTTGAAGTGTGATTGTAGTTGGGCGAGCCACCTAATCAAACGTTTAAAAATGGACGAGCGTAGAGATTAATCGCTGGCGCTAAATCACATAGGAATCTCTCAAAAATAGCATTTCAGTAGTCGTGGAATAGTGAAGCACTGAGTCTTTGAACTGCTTGAACTATACAGTATGACACTACATTCCTCGAGTTAAGTTGCTTTGTTTCAAAAATCGACCCGATCTTCTCTTAAGACGATTATTTCTTTCCTTGAAGCTTATAGCGGGCATCTGTTCGGGCATCAACAAATAGGATATTGATGTGTAACTTCTTGAACACTTCCATGAATTTGGTGAACTGCTTATCGACTTTGTAAACTACAGGCATTGTGGATAAGAATTTGGTAAGTGGCCCTTGCTCAGATGGTGTTTTTAACAATTTGTTTCTCATTAAATTTGTTCTTGCTCTGCATCATCAATTCTGGCCAGAAATTTATGGATGACTTTCTCGATCTCTACCTCCTCTATAGCCAGTGATTACACTGTGTCCTCTAATTTTTACCATTCTCGGCATGGCTCTTTGACATGTTCATTCCATATTCACGGAACACTTTTACAGAGTTGCGGTAAGGAACACAGGGTTGCCTTCTGTCGGTAGATTAGCCCCGTTTGGCCCATCCATGCCTCAAGTTTCTCCACGTGCGGCTTGATTGTTCAATTGGTGGCTGTTCGCATCATGTAGTCTCGTTCATGAAAGCGAGTGTGAGGTCGAAGGCATTTGGGTTGGGGCACATTCTAGAATCCTTTTTCTCAGGAGGTGGTTCATTAGCTCGGTTTGATGGCATATTGTTCTGATTGTTCCTCCATCATACCCATGATTGTTTTTCTTGATGCGATTCGATTATTCGCCACCCTTGGCCTTGATTTTGATTTTGATAATTGTTTCCCATCTTGTCCTTCTTTGTAGCAGAGTGGGCATATTGAACCTGCGACACATAACAGGGCTGCTCTACATTTGGTTTCTGCGGCGTACATTATTGTGTTTGTCACTCACGGAATTCACACAACTCCCATGGGTTGGTGTGTATGGCATTTGTCGTACCTTGCTGTCTAGTTAACTGCTTAGTAAGTTGTGCAGCACCAGTTAACCTTGATTATTAAGAACCTCATTATGGAGTACCACCTTGGCATTCTTGTGTAGTCTTCTCCTAGGCCATTGATTTAGTGTTAGTTGCGAGCATCTTCAATTTCATAAGCAGTCAGTGGTTTCTTCATTAGTGCTCCTCAGTAGAGGCATCAATCAACATTCTCCGTTGCATTCCTCGAGACCATTATAGAAAGTATGAACTGCGCATCCATGCGGTCGATCTGTGATGTGGGCACTTCCTTAATAATTAGGTAATCGTCCCATGCCTCTTGCCAGGTTCTCCCCACTCCTAGTTGCAGTATTGATCTCTTGCACAAGTTGTGCAATTTGAATTAGGAAGAACATTCAGGAATTTTACTGCATCGTTCCATGAGGTAATGGAATCCGGTGGGCGACTTGTTAAATGTAGCTCATCATGTGAGAGTGGAAAGCAGTCTCAATGCGGCGCCTCAACCGGTAACCCCATGCTTGATCGTGTCACACACTTCAGAAAGTTGGTCGGATGCATATTTGGATTCTCATTAGGCAACTTGGAGTGGAACAAGATGTTTTAAGCATACGTAAAGTGGCGACTTTAACTTCGAAGTTGTTTGCTGAGATAGGTGGTCTTCTTATGGTATCCAGTTATGGTAGCGTGGTATGCAAACTCTTCTAGCCGGCATGAATGGATCATCTGGTGTCTCAGCGGCTGGAGTGCTTGATTCCTTCGGGTGTCCCATTCGGCCTCCTGCGGGGCTCGTTTTGCTCAATGCTAAGATCCAGCTCTTCATTGTTCTCCATATTTGCTTGAATTCCTAGTGTTCCATTTTACGTTTCTCGTGTTACGAGTAGCAAGTTCTTTCGGCAGGATCAAACGGATGTTGTTCAGCCCTAATCTCGGTAGTGCATGCTCAAATCTCAGCGCGCTCACACAAACAACAAGACCAAATTACCGGCACTTGTAAGCAAATAAAAACATAAATTCGGAGTAATATCTAATATTGCTTTATTCTCTATATCCACTCGAAACCTATCCTAAACAACGGCGCCAAAAAGCAGTGAAAACGTGATGTGTAAAATGTACACCTATGTGCGCAAGTGCATGCGTCGCCCCAAGTAATATAGTGTGCCGATGGAGTACGGATATCGATCACGGGGATAGGTGTGTTTGAATACAAAAAGATTGGCTTTTAAATGTATAGATATGCGTATTAGGTAAAGAGTACTAGTATTTGAATTTAAAGCTGAACTGCGATTTGAACGAGATTCTTATGTAATGGATACTAGGGTTATGTCTCCCCCGCCACTTTACGATCGTTATTTACCAAAGATGATATTATTAGTTTAATTTATGATTGGTAATGTGGGAGTAAGCCAGTCTTCAGCTTCACCCAGAGATGCCCTCTCTAGAGGTGTATTCACCTATCTAAGCTAGTAGAGTTGAGTGTATCATCTCTACCCCAACTCGATACTCAGAAATATACCCAACCTTAGTGTTACCTGCCAGGATGGAGTCCATTTCTATTCTGATCATGGCTGCTCTACTCATATCCACTAGGTGTCTGTCTCTGAATCTCGGATTCCTAGTATGGTCATGTAATGTTGGTAAACATCACCATGTAATTGATTCACAGATGTAAAGCAGATTATAATGAATCATAAATCAATGAATAATATAAATTAATAACCTTAAATCCATTCAAACGTGACAGGGTTCAACAATACCCTAAGTATAGATCTAGAACATATTCAATAAGAAAATACCAATATGTGATATATAAAACATCGGTTGTATTATCCAAAACGAAGAAAAATACAAATTACAGATATTCTTGAGATTGATGTCTTCTTGTTCGGTTCCAGGTACCTAGTTCATACGTTCCTTGATCTCCGATCCCCCTCGAATTCTCCTCCCATTTGCTTTTAATGATTGAGAGGAATAACTCGCGCTGACGTCGCGACGTTGCGACGTCGCGACGTTGGGGCGTCAGCGGCCAGGGCGTCGCGGCGTTCGCAGCGTGGCGCGGCGTTGAGTCGCTTGACGTTGCCGGCTGTTGACTTCTTTATATATTGACTCAAAATCGGCGTTAGGCGTCGGCGTTCCATCAACATGCCTTGCCTTCCTCTGCACCGAAATCTTTGCCAAAAGCGCCCTTTTAAACGCGAACAATGCAATTGAATATGGTTTGCAAAAACTCACGTATTTAAATATAAAATAGCAGCGTAAGACCAGCGCGGGTATAACTTTGGTGTTTTAGGCACTCATCGGATGGATTGGTTGTCGGAACACCAAGTGGTGGTTAAGCGTAGAATGAAGCAGTGACCTTAGGGTAAGTTAGGAACTTCCATGAGCGGTTACTACGACGGGGAGCGGCGGGGCACATGTACCGTCATTTCTGGGCTTATGCCAATTGCGATGTTCGCCAGTATATATGGATGGATTAAGACTCAAGGGCTTTCCATGAGTCAGGAACAGCTCAGCGGAGTTCGAGCAGAAGAAGTTATAGCCGTCAGGAGTTGGGCTTAAAGGTGTGCGGGGGCTGCATAGTGCGTGGAAACCCACGCAATTGCGTACCGAGCTCAGTTGGGCGGCCGTAGCGTGGCTTCACGTAACGGTGAGAGGCTCATATGGCAACTCCGGTACACGCCATTTTGACCCGAAACCATTCCGAAACAGCCTTTGTCCACCAGTCACAATATCCTCCCAATTGAGGCCACAAACACGACACAAAACATGCCAAAAACACGGCATAAAATCATCCTACAATCAATCCCAAAATCAGCCCAAAAGTAGGAACAAAACCAAGGTTCAAAATCCATACAAGTTTCACACAAAAGCATAGCATCCATACAAGTTCTACACAAAACTTAGTAAGTTCCATACAAATCTTAATAAATTTCATACAAAATTCAAACTAATCCATAAAAACTCATACTTCCTCTAAAATCCATACAAAACTAACAAATTTCATACATTTCTCTTCTCTTCTTCTCCCTCTTTTCTCCTCTTCTTCCTCTTCTATTCCACGTTTTTTTTTTTTTGCTCCCAAAATAATGAGACCAACTTTTAAGCTTATCCACTTTTTGGTCTTATTTTCTTTTTTTATTACACCTAGGTCCTCCATCTCTCCATTATTTGCAATCAATTATTCCTATTTCTATAATAGCATCATATCTTTTTATCATATGACCTTTGTATCCTATTTTGACAAATTACAAATTTACCCTTGCTTATCTTGTACAAATTTCGGGTTTCTCCATTTTCATGTTTGCATTTAAATTACAAAAAATTCAAATTATACCTCACGAAAATCATAAGCATTATTATAAAAGCGTATGGGATATTTTGAGAACATGTAAATGTCTCGATCAATTCTAAAAATATGCAAGCAAGAAACGTAATTAAAGTGACGTGCCGCAACATCAATGGAAAGAAAACGAAAAAAAAAAAAGGTTCATATGACCACTCTAACTTACTAACACCGGCTCAACAACGGCCACTCTTCTTCACGAACTTGAGAAACCCGGCCATTAATTCACAAAGCACACGGATTTTGAAAAATTAAATAAAAATTAAAACCTACAACAGCAGCAAATCATTAAAAAAAAAACCCTTTGAAAATGAGATGAAATTCTTAGATAATTCTTACAGAGAATTCCAACACAACCCAGATACAAAGATTATGAGGCGTTGGTGGTTTATTACTATTACAGTGTGACGAGGGCATCACGATTTCTCAACCATTGTGAAGCTAAATTTGTTAGAAGGAGAGCCTTGAGCAATTTTGAAGAATTCTCTCGAGTTGATGGCAAAAATAGACTTGATTATGTACTTGGGTTTAGGTTGGGTTTGGCAGGTATGTTATGAAATCCGAGGGGGAGGGGGCGTAATGACAATTCTATAAGCGGCAATACCGTTTCGAGAACAACAAGAATAAAATCCCTAGTTTTCCATTGTATGAAAAAACAACAGCAAAGTGTAGGATTACTTAGGCTCTTCGTTGGAAAATAGAAAATTTATGGGATTAGGGTTTCCGTTCGATCCTTAGCTCTTTCCCCATCAGCTCTAACTCAAAAGATGATGTGGAATCATTAAGGGTATTTTTGTCTTACCAAATTATATGTCTTCAACCTCAATTAGGGTGGTTTTATGGACTCTTTATTAAGCCATGAGGGCTCCACACGACCCTAAGGCAGCTAATCCCCTTTTAAAAAAATTGTATTTTGTATATATAAATAAAACTTCATTAGTCCTAGGCCTTCTTTTGTGTTTACCGAAAACCCTAAAAGCCCTCTGATGATGCGAGCTCTTAATGGATGAACAAAGAAGATAAAGGCTGACAGTTCAACGTCGTCACTCTCATCAACGAAAAAGGAGACCTCTGACCTTTTGTCAGTGGATAGATGAACGAAGGAGACCTCTGATCTCTAAGAAAATCTCTTGCACATGGAGCCTAGAGGTGGGAGATATGGGTGAGATTGAGAAAGGGTATTTTATAATCACAAGGCTGGACGACAGAGGATGAAAAAATAGCCTATGAGTGCCAAATTCTAAAATCCCTCATAGTCCCACACTCCCTTTTCTTGTGAGAGAAGAGTAAAGTTGGGCGGAAGAGTATTAAAGTATCGGAATCTTTGATTAGCCTCTTCAATCACTCAGACCTTGGCCAGGAGAAGAAAATCAAGCGTAGGCCATATTCTTGGTTGGTCGATAAAGTTGTCATTTCACAATCACGAAATGTTTAAAAAACCTTCCTTTTCTTCTTCTTCTCCTTTGGGTATGGTGTTCAAATCTCTTACTCATCACATACATTAAGGCTATTCATCATCTCTTATGTTTTCAGTTCTTCAATTATCTTTTAATTCTTTTTTGTTTTCTTTTTTGTCACCTCCTTAATCAATTGAATTGGGTTGTATGGAATTGTGGGTTTTGGTATGTTGGAAAACTACCCAATTACAAAAAAATCAATAGTGAATATTTTGGTAAAAGAAACAATTTTGATATAGCGATATGGGTAACGAACTAATGGTAAAATAAAGTTTATATGTATTACAACAAAGTATAAAGGAAAAAAAATTACATTTTTTTAATATATTGAAAAAAAATTTTAAAAATATCTATCATTATTTTGGGCTAAAATGAAGTATCTTCAGGAATAATTGTTAAATTTTGGGTTGAATAATGATAAAGATCAAAATATCGGTAAATATGGATTTATCAATACTTGAATTTTACATATATATCGAAATATCAGTAAAATATCGGTATATATTTTTACAAAAATATCGGTAATTAAAAATTCTTTAAATATTTAATTTTTTTGAACAAAAATATGAAAAATTAAACAATAATATACATATTAAAATTATTTTGACCAATGTAAAAATTTATAATATCATTTAACTTTTGAAAAAAATATTTAAAATTCCTAAAATATTTTATTTATTTATTAACAAATAAATTATTTTTATTTTATTATTTCAATTATTTTGTTAAAAAATAATTTCATCATATGTAAAATAAATAAAGCATAAGAGGTGCCTTGCACTTCACGTGAGGCACAGGCCTTCTGCGCCTGAGAACAGCTTTGCCGAAGGGGTGTCGCCTGGTCTCAGGCAAGGTACCGGCAGATCACGTCGCCTAGCTCCTAGGCGTGCCTTAAGCACGCTTTTCACAACCATGAATGCACCTACCAGGATTCAGAATGCCCAAACATAATCAAATTTCATATACACAATTTGGTTTCTGCAACCATGAGAGTAAGAAAGAATGTAAGTGGAATTCCAACAATCAGTGGGGGGTTTATTATAATCAGAAAAGCATACTTATGAGACTTAAATTGCCCAGAAAAGCATTGAACTACAAGGTAGAATTGGGTCGAACACAAGAAGCTATAAGAATCCCAAGTGAGGGAGCCTTGGACTTTGGGCTATTCATGTGAGAAACTAGTTCTTGTTTACTTCTAAGAGTAACTGGGTCCCATGTTCCAATTTCATAAATTTTATTTGACCAAGACAAGGAAAACAAGCAAACAAAGACACAGGTATTCAAAAGATGGGATGAAGATCATTTAAAGTGAACTCAGTGACCAATAGAAAGTAAATTATGCAGTTGGGTAATGGGTATGGGGTACATTTATAGTTTAAAATCACTAGTGAACTTATTCAGGCCAATCTGAATGCTGGAAGAGAAAAAAAATACTAGAATCTGAGAAATTTGATACTAAATTTTAATGTTAAAAATGATGATGAAATATATGAAAAAGTGCACCATTTTGTCTCAGCCTTTACTTTCAAGCAACTTCATTTTACTATAAAAACAATTAGTTCTATGGTGCTCCTAATACATCATCATAATTTCAATACTTACTAGGAGCTGACACACTATCATGTTAAAAGGAAAAAAATGAGAATAGGCAATAAAAACAAAAAGGGAGAAATAAAATATATCAATGAATACTATTGATGGTGGAAACTATCACAACTACCATAGGATACTACATGCTTGCTGAATCTAAATATATCAATGAATAGAACTTTTATTTTTATCCTTTAGCTGAACATTCCAAATATAACCTAAGATAAAATCTCTTCCTTTTGGTAGAACTAGTTTCTCTCCAAAGCAAAACCATAAATTTCTACTGACTTTGCAGGATTTTACTATTAAATTTTGGAGATAGTAAGATAAAACTGGGGGAAAAAAAGAATTTAAAGTAATGATGAAAAATGGGATAAAGATAATATCACTGATAAGAACCATAAAAGGTTCATACACTTCAAATCTTTATTTTGTAATTAGAAAAATGAAAATAATGGAAATAATAATAAATATCTTTCCTAATAAACAAAACATGTCCTAAGCAATTACCATAGTTGTAATTCAGTAAAAAAAAAGTTATTTATTACCTTTCCAGGATATAAGCTAATTAAGAAATCAATATGCCTATCAAGAAACTAAATAAAGGTGCGGCATCAACCCAAACTCAAACCACACATCCCTCTCTTAATAATTCCTATTTTTCCTTGCATTGAAGATTTTATTTTCACATCAAAGAAAGAAAGAGAGAAAGAAAGAAGCCAGCAACTAAAAACCCTTTATGCAGGCACAACATGTAAGCAATTCATCATCTAAAGACAAGTATCTACAACTTGGGAGTTGGATGCAAAACATGATCTGAAGCTCTTCTGTTTTGAACTGAACAACAAAACTAAAAGATAGACCCAATAATTAGTATCGCTCTTATGGGAAAAAGATCTATCTCGGCATAGCTGGGCCATTCATTTTCTCACCTAACAAACAGAATTTAGCAGCGATAGTTAGTCATTTCTATGCACAATTCAGAATCCAGCAACTAAATATCATTTATGTAGGCACAACATGTAAGCAATTCATCATCTAAAGACAAGTATCTGCAACTTGGGAGTTGGATGAAGCTCTTCTGTTTTGAACTGAACAACAAAACTAAGATAGACCGATAATTAGTATTCTCTTACAGGAAAAAAGATCTATCTCGCATAAGCTGGGCTATTCATTTCTCACCCAAACAAACAGAATTTGCTTAGCTTAATAGTTATTCATTTACATGAACAATTCTGAATCATTCATGGATAAAACTCAAACCCACCGTTCATTCTATCAATTATATGATTCATTTATGATATGCACCATAGACTAAATTAAAATAAAAATAAAAAAACTCACTATCTAGAAAGAAAACTGAATGAATTAAAAACTTAAAATCTTAAGTTCACAAATATTGTTAAACACTGGCTAAAGAAAGAAAATTAATAAAATATCAAAATAAAAATGGCATTCCAACCTGGCATAGCTTTGCTATAATGTTGATGAGTCTAGCCAGAACACAACTGAATGAGCACCAATAATCCCGTGGACAATGACACACAACAGAAACCCATGATTGCGGTTCAGTGGCTTTGCCATGATAAGAAAGAAAAATGAAGTTAGAAGAATCACTTAAGACATTGTGTACCATAAAATTTGAATTACCAGGTATTTAGTAAGGCAAAATAGGAAAGATGTTTAGAAAATATAAAACAGAAAAAGAGATATGTTGAGCAAGATTATGTTATATATATATATATATATATATAAGATTATCATACACAAAGACTCATTTAAACAAGGAATAATTTCTGGAACCCAAGGCTCTTCTCCTACCATCATTCCCTTCCAATCAACTTTAAGGCTTCCAAATGACAGAACACCAACTATAATTTTTTATTTGACCATGGAAGATTACATTCACAATCCATATATAAGACACTTGCTGTGTTCATGGGATACAGGAAGTCCAATTACAAAAAAATAACATAACTGTCAAAATATTCATTGGAAGATGAATCCAACCAGATCAGGAGCTCCAACCTGTTATTAACATTGGAGAAGATGTCCAAAGAAAATGGCTCACTGTGATGCACCGAGTATTTATATAGAAGTAGAGATACAGATCAGTATAATGACTCAAGCAAATTGTCTTCATAATAAAATGGTAGTGTGCACTATCAAAATTGAAATTCAAAAAGAAAGGGATTAAAATTCTAGAATCAATCAAGGTCCATTAAACTGAAAGGCAGAGAAAGATTTGGCACAAAGTACAACAAACACCAAATAGGTATGCACCCTGAAATTCCCTCCATAAAAAGTATGACTTTTTTTTATAAGCTTTAAATAACTTAAAGCTTGTCAGACCTGAAAAACTCAGGTAGTATTACTAATTATTATCAGAAGCCCAATCAATCCTGCAAATATCTTCCACCCAGTGATTTCATTAATAAATCCTCTGTTTTCTTAAGAAGTAAAAAATCAAACATGTAAATCAGTGGGAGGTTCTGCAACTAGTTTATTTGAATTGAGGTCATTTTCCTGCCTATGGAATTACTTGGAATTCATGGTAAAGAAACTCTTTTCAACTAACATGGACCGAATTTATCACAAACTATTTGTTCTCACAATCCAGCAGAAATGGAAATAATTAGAAAAACAAACGCAACCTCATATTTGGCAACTTCTTCGCTCACTTCCTTCAGGTCACCTTTAGTAAAAATCAGCCCCACATTGCCCTAAATCAAGAACCAATTCCATCACATGAAATTACTGGCTCAGTTTGCCTTGAGAATTGAAGACAAAATACAACAAAAAGAAACAATTTTTCCCTCAAAACGTTTTCCATTTGTTTAACTTAAAAACAAAAACAATTTTCTCCCAAAAAGTTTCCAATAAAATAAAGAAAGGCAAGAAAGTGAAAGCGTCTGAGTAGAGGAATAGAGATTGAGGAAAATAGATGAGCGATTTTAGAGACCAAAAGTGTTTCACCATCGCCAATCTCTTAGTGAAGATGAATCAAGAGAACAAATTCACATACACAACAACAAGGAACATCATATGACATAAAAACTCAAATCAAATAAAAATAATGTTGGCTCCAGAGCAAAAATTTCCTTCGCTCACTATTCAGCGAGTGTCGTATCAAAACCATCGGATCCAAAGAGGAAAAAAAGGGCGCCAAATCGAGTCACAATCAGTGCCTTTTGTTTCTTTGACTCATTGACTTGACCGCTTCAAATGAGCCAGAGAGAGTGTTTGAGTTGAAGGTCCAGCCTTCATTGAGGAGAGATGGTGAGCATGAAAAGGGTAAAGATTTATGGAGGTATTATTATCTTTATGACAGAGGTCAAAGCCCACACGTGTATATTGGGCTATCTATGGTAGCGGTTGTATGTTTTATGCAACTATAGGACGGGTTAATAAGAACTTTTTTTGCTGCGTGCATTTAATAACTATGGCAATATGTATTTTTAGTTTCAAGTTTTAATGACTCCTGCTATAGTTATGCCACTATAGCTCATTTTTCTAGTAGTGGGTGAAACTTCACTCATGGGAATCCATAATTTCCCAGTGAAGTCTTTTCTCACTGTGTGTGGAGTAAGTGTGTACAAGAGTTATTGCAATGGTTGGTTGAAACTATTTACCCTTTTTTGGTGGTTAAGTCTCACTTACACATTATTATGTTTACAAGGGCTTTATTGTGGTGCTTCAGATGAGTGAGTCGTGACTTTAATCTGTCAAAGACACCAAACCAACTCTGTTATAACTTTTTTTTCCTTTTTTCATATAAGAATTGCTGCTTCTGAAGTATCCATTTTGTAGTTTAGTAGAACTAAAGAAATTGGTAAACCTAACTCAAGCTACCTCACTCTAAAAAAGGTATGCTGAAATTATTTGACAGGAAAAATTGATTTTGTTCTATTGGTAATCTATTTTACATGCAATTCAATTATCCAATTACTCATTTTTCTTTTGTGGATAGCTTCTTGTTGTGTCTAAGATAGAAAAAAGTGCAACTGAGTTGGAGGATAAGTGTTTTACAACCAGATCCTCCTCTTTTCCCACAAATATCACTTGAAGATCCAAGGTGGAGCCTTGAGCCTGTTTCTTTGCTTGTGAAGAAGCGTGGGAAAAAAAGTTTAAACCCTACTATGGCTTTGAAAAAGAGGGAGATATCTAGTG